>CAOLHI010002200.1:0-284619 GCA_948474755.1 Ctenosaura bakeri
TATTACTGTTCTCCAAGCTGAACACTGACAAATACTCAACTTTTTACATGGAGAACTCAGAATCTTCTGCATTTGATAACTGTGACATCTACAAAGCATTCCTTGTATCTTCTTGTTTATGCAATTATGCAAACTTAGGATAAATATTTCTCTCATATGGCAGTTAACACATGAAGCAGCATTATGAATTTTAGCACTGCTGAAAAATATTCCTTTTCTTTTTTCCCCCAAAAATGCTTCTACCCTGTAAGAGATCTAGCTTGAATCCTAAAGCAGCTAAACTGTAAAACTGCGCATATAGAAGGCAAGGATAAGCAATGCAAAAGCAAGTGTCACTCTGAAATCTGTATTCCAAAACAAATGATAATAAGATTTGTAGTTACAGCCACTCTTTGCTTCTCATTTAGACTGACAATAATTTCAGTTCATTAATAGAAAACATCCTATCCTCTGCTGCATGGCAAAGAAAAGTGTCCTCCTTTTTTGGTCTGAATGAAAAACTGATCCATTTCACACATTATGATAAACCATGGCCCCAAGGGAAAGTTGGCATATTGCTTTCAAGTAGCATGCTGGTGACTCCTGCCTGCTTGCTGCCACCTGAAGCCCAAATAACTAAACAATTTTTCACATGAAATATAAACCCAGCAAGAAACTGTTTGTACACAAGCAAGCCAGAGAAAGAACCCATGGGCTGCTGTTAGACTGGTTTCCTTGTTCTTAGCAGCGGTGCTGTCTCATACCAGGGTTTGGACATCACACTGAACATATTGCATCCTGTTAGGGATGCATATATACATAATATTCCCTTACTCAAGTGGGTGTTCTTTTTTGAGGCACTGTGGGGTTAGCATTCCCCTCCTTGCTCCATAGTGCCTAAAGCCCCCTCCCCCCTTGAGTTCCTGAAAAGCCTCTGAAGCCCCCCCACATGGCTATTCCCTATTTCATGGGGAGAAGTCAGGATCACAGAAGCATCTGGCTATGTCCTTCTAATCAGATGAGAAATGAGGCCGTTAGTACTGAGATCTGCTGGAATCCTTCAGCGGTCTCATTGCTTCTGTAATCATTTTGTGTCTGTGTATAAGTAGGCAGATGCTTTTGCGATCCTACCTGCTTGCCACGAAGAATGGAATGGCCATGCAGGGCAGCTTCAGAGGCTTTTTAGTAAGTTGTGGTGGTTGTGGTAAATGGTTCAATGTAGTCTGCATGTTGACCTACTATGCTCAGGCAGGACTGTAGCTGTTGTGAACTGAAAGTTGAAGCAGGACTGATTAACCAGCATTGCCCAGAAGAATTTCAAAGAATTCTGTCTTGCTGCAACATCCAAACACACTGATCACTGCACAAAGTTACTACCATGCAACGTGACTGGTGAGAATGCCATTCAAAGTTTTACTTTTCATTTATACATTTTATATTAAAATAATCTGTCGCTGTATATTTTTACTCTAGCGTGGTGCAGATATCCCACATCTCACAACTGCATCACATTCTATCACAACTGGGTTTGGCAGCATTCACAAGCTACAATCCAAAGACCACTGAAGTGCCTATCCCCTTCTCTCTAATAGCAAGAATCACCAATAAATACCGAGATGAGCTGGATTCCCTAGAACACCATGACATGTGAAGAATATGTGAAAGTAAACAAGACACGAGACCATAATGCATTCAAGGGATATAACACTGTAAGGCCCTACTTTGGGAGTCCCTGATATCAGTATGGTTTGGATGGGCGCCATATCTAATTGGCACCATATTGGATTGCCAACTGTATTAATTGGCTCTGATATCAAAATCAAACCTGAGCAGTGACAGAGAGGTCAAACCAACAGGGGGAAAATTCTGACTGTGAAAGGCAGGTCAGCCCAAAACTCCCTCCAGGTAAGACAGAGTCATTTGCCAGGCAAATAAATGCCATTCCTGTGGATAATAGGCTTAAGCAGAAGCTGGAGTTTTCCCCAAGGAATGTAACTGTGACAACCCACCAGGACAGATAGATATCCATCCCCTATGCACCTGGACTATTTTGTCATAGCACCCACAGTAGACAGCTATTACAACACACATTGGGTCTTTGTCATCCAAAAACTGTGAACACCAGTGGTTGATAGCCTATTGTCTGTGTTGCAACTCCCATTGTCTACTAGGTTGGGAGAGCAATCAACTCACACCCCTTCAGGGAGGGAAACAGAGTACATAAACCCTTGGTTTTGAGAAGTCAGATTAAATGCTGGACTCCACTATGTTGCTCTGAATCCTGATCTGTCTGCCCTTAGACAGAAATCTAAATCACATTTCAAGCTCTTCACTACCCTTCTGGAATGGTAACTATATAACTCCAAACCCTCGGTCTCTTTCTCTCCATATAATTTTTCCTCTCTTTCTTCTTCAGTTAGCTCTTGTGTGACTGTGTATATTTTGTGTGCATGCATAAGTGAATTCCCCTCAATAAGACACATTTTTAGCTTACTTTTGAATCTCTGACTGGTTCTTTTCCTGCGTGAGCCTATAGATATTGGTAGGAAAGGTCTCGTTAAGTTACCCCCCTCTCTCAAGCCTCCTCTTTGAGCTAATTAATTCCCCACTTTTGCAAGAGGTACCCAGCATCACAGGGTGTCCCTTGTGGCACCTACGTTTTGGGGTAACAACATATCCCACAGAGGTGAGAGATTCACAAGGAGAAAACAGACCTACATCCTCATCCTTCAGTGCATTTTCTTCTGAAAATGCCAAAACTATGATGGGAGAGGAATATGAAATAACAGGTTGGAGAGGTATTCAGAGATTCTTTTGCAAAAGACTTCTTTCAAGGAAGGAAAACTAAATATGAAAGGAAGATTTACAGCACAGGAAGAAGCAAGAAACCAGGGAAAGTTTTGAGGGCCATGCACTGGCAAATGGGAGTAACAGCTTGCATACAATGGGCTCAGTGTGCACAGACCAAGCTTGCTAATGACAAGAAGAGTTTATACTAGTATCATAAAAGGTATTGACAAGTTGCTATGAGGTACTGTATAGTATGGTATCATTGAAATCCATCATTTTCAACTGTAAGGAAAATCCTAGCCTAGGTCCCACAAGGCTGATGGCCTAAATCAGCCTCACACTCTAATTGTGATTCAGAGCCCATGAGCTGACACACTGTATTTGCATAGACTTGTGCAGGAGAGCTATGTGGAGGTTGGAAGTTGTGACTTCATATATTCATTATCCCTCATCCATCTATTTCCATGGCTAAGAAAAATAATTACAAAACAGAAAATACTAAATTTTTGAATTTTGGAAAATACTAAATACTAAACTTTTGAATTAGTGTTAAAAAATTTAAACTAACTACAGATGGTTGTGAAATTACCCAAAATATTCTGTTCAGAGCCCTGCCATCTTACCTAAATTATCAATGATATGTTTAGAGCTGGAAAAACTTTAGGTGCAGCAAAACAGCTGGTTTTACTAACAAGTCCCTGAATATGAATTGGCTTCTTTATTATTCTTGATTACATTCTGAAATCACAAAAGAGATAACAAATCTATTTTGGAATGTTCACAGAGAGGCTGAGTAAGAGAAAAGTAACATCGTATCCCTCAATTGTGGGGTAAGCCTGGCTTCCTTCTGGCTTTGCAACTAAATTGACAGGTATGTTTAGCAGAATACCAAGTACCCATCTTGCCTCTCTCGCCCTGCTTCAGCTTAGCTGCCTGCCTTTTTCTAAAACTAGAAGTATCGCATACATGTTATTTAAGATCTGAAAAATCCAAGATGGATAATAGAAGTAATAATAGGAGATTTCAATTACCCGGATATATGTTGGCAGTCAAACTCTGCCAAGACAGCAAGGTCCAGCAAGTTTCTTGCTTGTCTTGCAGACAATTTCATGGTCCAGAAGGTGGAAGAGGCCACAAGGGGATCAAATATTCTAGATCTGATCTTGACCAACAGGGATGACCTTGTTAGTGAGGTAGAAGTGGTTGGATCTTTAGCGGGAAGTGACCATGCCCTATTGGAATTTGGCATTCAGTGGGAAGGAGAAGAGAAGTGTAGCCAGACAATCATCTTAGATTTTAAAAAAGCAGACTTCTGTAAACTTAGGGAGCTGCTGGCTGGAATTCCGTGGTCAAGAATAGTGAAAGAGAAAGGAGTTCAGGAGGCATGGGAGTCCCTAAAAAGGAGATACTGAAGGCACAGTCTAAAACTGTGTCAATAAGGAGGAAAAATGGAAGGCATCTGAAGAAACCAGAATGATTGACTAAAGAACTCTCAACTGAGCTAAGTGTTAAGAGAACCATGTATAGGAAATGGAAGAAGGAGGAAACCACCAAAGAAGAATTTAAGCAAGTAGCCAGGAGATGTAGGGAGGAGGTCAGAAAGGCTAAAGCACAGAACGAACTTAGGCTGGCCAGAGACATTAAAAACAATAAAAAGGTTTTTTTTAAATATGTCCGCAGCAAAAGGAAAAAGAAGGCGACGATAGGGTCGCTGCGCAGAGAAGGTGGTGAATTACAGGGGGAAGAGAAAAGGCAGAACTACTTAACACCTTCTTTGCCTCAGTTTTTTCCCAGAAGGATACAAGCATTCAACCTGGCGGTTAGGGAGCAGGTGAGGAAGCAGAGGAAATGAGGCACATAATAGGTAGAGAGGTGGTACAGGAATACCTGGCCACACTGGATGAATTCAAGTTTCCAGGGCCAGATGAATTGCATCCTAGGATATTAAAAGAGCTGGCAGAGGTCATTTCGGAACCGCTTGCTATAATCTTTGAGAAATCTTGGAGGACAGGAGAAGTTCCAGTAGACTGGAGGAGGGCAAATGTCCCCATCTTCAAGAAGGGAAAAAAAGGGGACCCAAATAATTATCGCCCAGTCAGCCTGACACCAGTACCCAGAAAGATCCTGGAGCAGATCATTAAGCAGTCAGTTTCTAATCATTTAGAAAGCAACGCGGTAATCACGAGAAGTCAACATGGATTTCTCAAAAATAAGTCATGACAGACTAATCTTATCTCTTTTTATGATAGAGTTACTAGCTTGACAGATGAAGGAAATGCTGTGGATGTGGCATATCTCGATTTCAGTAAGGCCTTTGACAAAGTTCCCCATGACATTCTTGCAATGAAGCTGGTAAAATGTGGTCTGGACAGGGCTACTGTTACTTGGATTTGTAATTGGTTGACCGACTGAACCCAAAGGGTGATCACGAATGGCTGCTTTTCATCCTGGAGAGAAGTGACTAGAGGGGTGCCACAGGGTTTTGTCCCGGGCCCAGTGCTGTTCAATATTTTTATCAACGACTTGGATGAAGGAATAGAGGGCATGCTCATCAAATTTGCAGATGACACCAAATTGGGAGGGGTTGCTAATACGCCAGAGGACAGGATCAAAATTCAAAATGACCTGGACAGATTGGAGAGCTGGGCCAAGACTAACAAAATTAAATTCAACAGAGAGAAGTATAAGGTCCTACACTTAGGTAGAAAAAACTGAATACAGAAATATAGGATGGGGGACACGTGGCTGGATAGCAGTATGTGTGAAAGGGATCTAGGAGTCTTCATAGACCACAAGCTGAACATGAGTCAGCAGTATGATGCGGCAGCCAAGAAAGCCAATGCAATTCTTGGCTGCATCAATAGGAGTATGATGTCTAGATCAATGGAGGTACTGGTACCACTCTATTCTGCTTTGGTTAGACCTCACCTTGAATACTGTGTCCAGTTCTGGGCACCCCAAGTCAAGAAGGACGTGGTCAAGCTGGAGCAAGTCCAGAGGAGGGCGACCAAAATGCTGAGAGGCCTGGAAGCAATGCCCTATGAGGATAGACTTAGAGAGCTGGGTATGTTTAGTCTGCAGAAGAGAAGGTTAAGAGGGGACATGATAGCCATGTTTAAATATTTGAAGGGATGCCATGTAGAGGAAGGAGAGGGCTTGTTTTCTGTTGCTCCAGAGACCAGGACAAGGAGCAATGGATACAAGCTGCAGGAAAGGAGATTCCACCTGAACCTCAGGAAGAACTTCCTGACAGTCAGGGCTGTCTGGCAGTGGAATCTGCTGCCTCGGAGTGTAGTGGAGTCTCCTTCCTTGGAGGTTTTTAAGCAGAGGCTTGATGGCCATCTGTCGGGAGTGCTTTGAGTGTGTTCCTGCATGGCAGGGGATTGGACTGGATGGCCCATGTGGTCTCTTCCAACTCTACATTTCTATGATTCTATGATTCTGACCCATTTTAGTGATATGGTTCAGTACATTGGATAGCTGTTTTAATATGTGGACTAAAATCCAAACAATGTGCCACTCCAATGGCATAAGAACAACTGTCACTACTGGCAATTCTCATTAGAATAAGGCTACCCGTGCTCAAAATTTCAGGCTATAGGCCTGAGTATATCTGGATTAAGGGCCTAAATGCCCTAAAGACACCAGATCCTGTCTGATCTTAGAAGCTAAGCAGAGTCATCCCTGGTTACTGCTTGGATGAGAGGCTGACAATGAATACCAGGTGCCATGGGCTATATTTCAGAGAAAGGAATTGGCAAAAGCACATTTGAGTATTCTTTGCCTAAGAAATTCAAAGGATACCCATCAGTCAACAAGCAACTTGAAGGCACATATACAGATATGTCTGGATTAAATATCAAATGTTATATCTGTCATTATTTAGTTGAAGAATTAGGTTTTAAAAAAACCTTCAAGTGATAAAAGTTGTTAATTAGAAGAATGGACAGCTCAGAGGTGAAAATCTCACTAACTGGCATGAATGCACTAAAACCATGTTGCACTGGATATTTTATGATGCTAAGTCAAAGACTTCTTTACATCTGCCAACTGATGACACCCCTGCTTTCCTGCTAACTGGCTATATGTCAAGGCAAACATCTCAGCTAATCTGATAGCACAGTACTGATTAGATCTAGGTAAACTTTGAATATTTATACAAAAGGAACTGGTGAGTTAAAAAAAGTAATAAAAGGTAAATAGCAATAAAAATACTGTCTGAAGCTCAGAGCTGGAAGCAACTGTCAAGGACATTGAACTGTCATAGTGTAATAACATACAATTCTTTTCCCAGAATGTGAAAACCCTAAAATCCTGCTTGTTATGGAAAAAATCTTATTGGAGAAAATCTTCTAGGTTCTAAAAATAAAACCTTTGTCAGTTAGAAGAGACAGCTTGGATTCTGACACAGGTCCAGAAGGGGGAAGCCCCATTTTTTGCTGATCTGATCCTGCTGCACATGCCATCCCAAGACACTGGGAACTGGGCACAAGGGACACAGAAAAAAGAAAAAGATTGTAATGTTTCATCATACTCTAGTGTGAGTATAGCCTAGCTATTCTCGAGCACTGAATCATAATGTGACTTTGATGAAGTAAAATTTACAAGATGTTCCTAGGAGTATCTTGTATCTTGTAGCATATAAATGGGAAATGTTTATATGCCAAATAGGATAACCAAATATAATCCAAGGATAATCCAAAGATGCTCTACAAAATTGCTAAATGCTCTGGAACAGTAAGAATAATATAATTGTAGAAGTAGGCGGGACTGCAAGTGCCAATTAGTGTAATCACATTGGCATGCAGGAATCCATAACTAAGGCTGAGATCCATAACTGAATTATGGCCATCCAATCACTATTTAAAGACCTCACATGAAACACAGTCTATTATTTCCTGGAGTAGGCTATTCTACTGTTAAACGATTACTCTCAGGAAGTTCTTTCTAATATTTAGGTGGAATCTTTTTTCTTACAACATGAATCACTGTATCATGCCCTAGTCTCTAAAGCAGGAAGAAAATAAACTTCCTCCAATTCTACATTGCATCCTTTAAGATATTTAAAGATGTCTTTCATGTAATCCCTCTTCCACATACCCAGCTCTCTAAATCCTCATAGGGTTTGTTTTCCAGATCTTTTACTCTCTTGGTTGATCTCCTATGAATGCATTCCAACTTGTCAATATCACTGAACTATGGTGCCCAAAACTGAAAACAGTACTCCCAAGTGGGGTCTGACCAAAGTAAAAACATAACCACCACAAAGTGGACTTACAGAATTAAAGGAAGTACAAAAGTGATTCATT
This sequence comes from Ctenosaura bakeri, assembly GCA_948474755.1. Classification (NCBI taxonomy): domain Eukaryota; kingdom Metazoa; phylum Chordata; class Lepidosauria; order Squamata; family Iguanidae; genus Ctenosaura; species Ctenosaura bakeri. Next base: position 8,079 of record CAOLHI010002200.1, read on the forward strand.
ACCTAAAATTTAAAGCATACATTGTAAAAAATCTGGATAATATTGTTAGAGCAATAGTATAAATCCATCATAAGTGAATAGTTTTAAGTAGAAATAATTACCATCCTGCCAAAATGTTGACATATTTTAGCTTTGTTTAGCTTCCTTGATCTATATGCAATTCCACATGTGGTAGAAAGCACATCTGAATAAGCTGCTGAAACCTGGATTTTTTTTAAAAAAAGAAATTGTTTGCAAACTTCTTGATTAGCATATCTGCTGAAGGAAGACCTGAGTTCCTATACAGTAATCATTTATCTTGAGTGTGACAACACTCATTATCAACTCTAACATGTTGAATTATAATTATGAAATCAGTAATTTAATTGGCATCTACTGCAATGAAAACAAGCTACACCTATGTTATGATTGGAGTGGAAATACCTAGTGCTTTAAAAACTCAGTTCTATACTCAGTCAACAGATATGCTGAGCAACAGCATAGCTCTAGAAGATAAAGTGATTAGTTACAGTGGCAAGGCTCCCAAAGTAATTAATTAATTTTTCCAACTCTTTACTTTCCCATTAACAGCTATGTCTTTAGTTATGTCTTTTTTGGAAAAAGGAGAATGCAAGCAGCCACTAGTCTGTGGTATAAAATACACTCTCCTCCCATTCACCTTGTTGTTGATAAATGCCAATGTCAGTTGTTTGATGTATCTGTTCCATGTCAGTTGGCTGGTAAATCTGCTCTGGGTTTTAGACTGCACTTTAAAGGTGGTATCCCAGGTGCTGAATCCTATCCACATACTAGGTTCAGCAACCTGGATAGCTCCTTTAAAGTATGGACTATAACCCGAAGCAAATTCTCCATCTCACTGACATGAGGCAGAGGTCTTTTCCGCAGCTTACCAGGTCCTCGAGGTGTCAGGCGAGTGCCAGAGTTCAACTCCCAGCCCATTGTTACCCTGTTTATTGGGGGTCCCGGGAGGGACACCTAAATAACCAAACAACAACACACTTTGGGGAAAATTAGCTTAAAGCACTGCTGGCAAAACGAGAGGCAGGGTAATGCAGCAGGATCTTGTAACCCAATGTTTACGGGGTCAGGCCAAGTCAAGAAGCAAACCGTGTTGGAACTAATGAATGATCTTTATTAAATACAGGCACACAATGTAAGCAACACATGCACACAGATAACTAAGGAAAATAAAGGTTTGAGTTGGATAGCAGGATTTTTGAGATGGATAGTTGATTCGGGTGATATGGAACCTGTTCCTGGGGTCTGGAAGGAAGATAGAGAGTGATGCTGGGGTGCGATGTAGCTCAGCGCATGGGGCTGAGGGGAAGCTCACCAGTCACAGGGGCAACAAGACGGTCTGGACCTCGGGAGCAATACGAGGAAGGTCTCGGAATCAGGGTTTTTTATAGAGGGAAATGTGACTGCAGGCTATGCCATACTTGGGGAAAACAATGTGATTTAGGAGCGGGACAAAGCTTTGGAAAGGTCAGAATTTAGCATGATTGAGTTAAGTCCGAATTGACAAAGAGCTAGCCAGTATGCAAATGCAGAGTGCTTGGCAGTTGAGTATTCAGCTTGCCAGGTCACCTGCTCGGGGCAGGGAGTCCTTTGTAAACAGTGTGCATACATAATGAAGGTGTTTGCAGAGAGGTCACCTAAAGCAAGGATCTGACTATTTCTAGCCTGCCTGGGTGGAGAATGGAATGTCCAGCAATTAGTGGCCGTGCCTAGTCTGTGCTTGTTCGGGGTCCTCACAAACACATGGAGAAGGGTGGTGGAAGCAAGCCGAATTATTGATATCAAAATGATATCTAGGGGTATCTCCAAGGAGGTCTAACCTGCAGTAACACCATGCCTGTCAGGAACAGATTCACTCTCACACGGATCAACAAACTTAATAGAAGATTTATTGCAACATAGTAAGGGATGCTGTCTTCAGACGTTAAAGCTCGAGAATGGAACGTTTTCCCCCACCTTACACTTTAACAGACAGTTTCTCCTAAGATAGTTGTAAAAGAACGAACGTCATCATGCCAAACGGTTCCTTTGAAATTCCAGCCGGAAGGAATGGTTGGCGCCTGGGAATAGCTAACAGCCTACTATCACTATTTCCTCAGTCTACTGCTATCCTAAAACAATAAAACATGGAGGACTCCCGACATCCTGCCCCACTTTTTTTAAAAAATTATATACATATAGATACACAAAATATAGAAAATATCACGGAACAGTAGAAATACAAGAAAACTAAATAGTAATATGAATGTCGTAGCAAGTCAATCGGGGCGTTGAGGAACATCAGCCGGCGAAGAAGTCAGCGAAGGTGCCCTCTTCAGCAAACTGGAATGAAAAACAGGATGAATAGCCTTGAGGGAAGAAGGGAGATCCAGTTCAAAAGAGACATCATTAATAGCCCTTTTCACAGGAAAAGGTCCGAGAAAGCGAGGGGAAAGTTTTTTAGACGGAGAAGGAGAGGAAATGTTCTTAGAAGAAAGGAAAACCAAATCCCCGGGTTGGTAAAGGGGATTAGGCTGCCGTTTACGGTCAGCAAAACGTTTGTGGGAAGCTTTAGCGGAAGCTATAGCATCCGAGACGGATTGCCAAATGCCAGAAAATTTAGAGACCCAAGCAGAAACAGAAGGAGGAGCGGAGGAAGGGAGGGAGAGGGGGGGAAAGGAGAAGGAAGGAAGTCGTAAACTATTTCAAAGGGGGGTTTCCCAGTAGAGGTATGAACCGCAGAATTGATGGCAAACTCTGCGAACGGAAGGAGCGGAGCCCAATCATTCTGGTTCTCAGAAACAAAACACCTAAGAAATTGTTCAAGAGATTTGTTAACACGCTCAGATTGGCCATCTGTTTGAGGGTGATAAGCACTGCTGAGTTTCTGAGTGACTCCCAGGGTTTTCAGTAGACAAGTCCAAAACTTGGAAGTGAAAATTGGATCCCTGTCCGAAATGATCACCGAAGGTAGACCGTGAAGTTTCCATACATGATTAACGAACAGGTCAGCCAGTGGTCAGCACGGGGTATTTTCTTTAGAGGCACAAAATGACATTGCTTGGAAAAGTGATCAGTAACAACCCAAATAACATGAAAGCCGTGTGAAGAGGGAAGAGACACGATGAAATCCCATGTGATGACCGACCAGGGGCTAGCAGGCGCAGGCAGAGGTTGCAGGAGCCCTTGAGGTTTAGATGTGGGCGACTTAGAAACGTTGCAAGTGGCACACTGCTTAATGTAAGTTTGCACGGAGGGGTTTAATCCAGGTCACCAAAAAAGGCGGCGAATCGCATGCAATGTCTTCAAAAACCCAAAATGTCCAGCGGGTTTGGAATCATGATAACGATGAAGTACATGCTCGCGGGCAGCAGGGGGAACATAGACCTTGGTGCCATAAAAGGGGAGATTGTCAACTCATTCTACTTTATCCTTGTTTGCCGGTAGCCAGGAGTCTGCATGCGCTGCATGAATGATAGTATCGCGGAGAGCGGAGTCACAAAGAGAGGATGCAGAAAGCCTTGTCTTTAATGCACGAGTAGTCACTTGAGAAGCCAGGGAGGAGGCAGGAAACAAGGTATTTGAGGGGGAGGACGTAGCAGGGGGTTCCGCAAAACAGGGAAGTCGAGAGAGAGGGTCCGCCAGTTGGTTAGTTCGGCCAGGTTTGAAAACAATTTTAAATCGGAATCTCTGGAAAAATTCAGCCCATCTCGCCTGCTTAGGGGAGAGTTTCTTAGCCAACTGTAAGGCTTGCAAATTCCTATGATCAGTCCAAACTTCAAAGGGGAGTCGAGCCCCTTCAAGCAAGTGACGCCAAGTGGACAGCGCAAAATGGATAGCCTTGGCTTCTTTCTCCCAAATAGGCCAATTAGCTTGTTGAGGGGAAAATTTCTTTGAAATGAAAGCACAAGGCCTGAGTGCTCCTGTGGTGTCATGTTGTAAAAGAACGGCTGCCATGGCAAAGTCCGAAGCATCCGTTTGCACAACGAATTGCTTCGAACTGTCGGGAAAAAGGAGTAAGGGTTCAGACGTAAATTTAGATTTCAAATGGTCAAACTCCGATTGACACTCAGGCGACCAACAAAGTCTATGCGACTTGCCCGCAGTGGGTCCTTTAGGTTTCCGTAAAAGGTTGGTGAGTGGAAGCGTTATGGCAGCAAAATCCTCAATAAAGTTCCGGTAGAAGTTCGCAAAACCAAGAAATTGCTGCAGTTGCTTCACAGTTTTAGGAACGGGCCATTGCAAAATGGAGTTAATCTTTGAAGGGTCCATTTTAAGTGAACAATCTTGAATCCTATATCCCAAGTAATCAAAAGTTTGGGTGTCAAATTGGCATTTAGATAGATTAACCACGAGGTTGTTATCTATAAGCCTTCGTAACACTTCACGTACCAAGGACACATGAGATTCCATGGAATCTGCGTAAATTAAAATGTCATCCAGATATATCAGAACCCCCTGATACAACAAGTCATGGAAAATGGTGTTCAAAAACATTTGGAACACAGATGGCCCCGATTGTAAGCCAAAGGGAAGAACCGTCCATTTAAAGTTACCTAGAGGAGTTGCAAAGGTGGTGAGCCACTCAGAGCCCGGGTCCATTCTAATCCTATGAAAAGCCTCTTTAAGATCAAGTTTGGTGAAATATTTTCCTTGAACAAGATGGTCTAAAACAGTCCGTATCAGAGGTATGGGATAACAATTGGAGGAAATAACCTGGTTAATAGCAGAGTAGTTAACTATCAGTCTCGGATCCGCGCTGGGATCTTTTCTCTTTCAGGGAAAAAGACAGGACTCGCCGTGGGGGCTGTAGAGGGCTTGATAAAGCCGCGAGCCAAGTTTTTATTTAGGAACTTCTTGAGAGCAAGGAATTCTTTTTGGCTCATGGGATAAATTTTCGGTTTAGGCAGGGTGGCCCCGTCAACTAATTCCAATTTACAGTCAAAGTCCGTGTGGGGAGGCAATTTGTCAGCCTCCCTTTCGTGGAAAGCCTTTTGGAAGTCTCGGTAGTGTGAAGGAATTTGTTGCAATTCCTCATGAGAAATAGAAAAGTTTGCATCTGAAGAGGACAGAGTGCCAGCAGTCCAGTTTATCTGGGGGTTATATTCACGAAGCCAATCGATTCCCAAGAACAATTTGAACTGCATCGCCTTGGGAACTAGAAATCGCATGCTGTAATTGTTTTTGTCCATTTGAAATGAGATGGGCTTAGTGATTTTACTGATTACTCCCCCAGTCATTTAGGTCCCATCCATTTGCGTTAATTTGATGGGGCGTTCCAAGGGCTCATAAAGAGTTTTCAATTTTTTGGCCAATTTGGGGTGTAACAAACTTCTGGAGCAGCCAGAGTCAATTAATGCCTTATGTACATGCAAAGTTCCATCGCTGCCATTAATCGTAACCGTGGCGTAGAAATGGGGAATTTTAGGAGTACTTACAGATGTTCCCGCCGCTTGCCAGTCATCGCAGTCAGGTTTAGAATCTCCATCTATGTCAGATGAGGACGAAGAGGTGGTTTCATCGTCGGGATCGGAGTCTCCTGTCGCCGCTGCAGGGTCCTTAGAAGTGCGTCTAAGTGGTTGTTTGGCGGCCGCTGTCTGATGTGTGGATTCTATATTCTTTGGGTCTGCTCGTGCTCCCTTAGTCCCAGTCGGAGCTTGGTTTCCGTGGCAGGTGTTGGCGAGGTGACCCGGTTTTCCACAGTTAAAGCACATGCCCAAACGGAGACGTTTGTTCCGTTCCTCAGCATTGAGGACGGTGGGACCGCGAGGTTGTCGTTTTGGCACGTCTTGTCTTTGTCGGTCCAGCTGAACAGTCTGGGTTATGCCTTCCATTTCAGTAGCTAGTCTGACCCAACCTAGCAGGGTCTGTGAATTGGCCTGCATTAGGCACCCGTGTAGAATATCAGGATTTAGTCCATCTTTGTATAACTCAATTAGAATTTCATCACTCCACGGGACTTTGGTGGCCAGGTTTCTAAATTCACGGGAATACGTCCCCACATCGGTCCTGCCTTGTTTCATTAGTTTCAGTTGATATTTGGTGTTTTCCAATAAGTGGGGGTCTTCAAAGCGTTCTCGCAGATGGTTCATGAAGAGCTGCAGATTTTCAGTTTCGGGGGCGCGGGAGTCATATAGGTTCGCTACCCAGTCTGCTGCCAGTCCTTTCATCCTCTGGCTTAGATATCGAATTCGGGCTGCATCATCCCGAAATAGATGGCCGTGATCAATCATGAAATTGTTTGCCATAGTCAAAAAAAGAGAGAGTTTCTCCCCCTTCCCGTTGAAGGTCGCTTTCAGTTCTCCCACATTTCTGAGTAACAGTGGCGCTGGCGTTTGCCCTGTTGGTTGCTGGGGCGGACCAGGGGTGCCTGCCACCGAGACAGCAGCTCGTGGTTCTCGTCCTGGTGATCTCCCTGTCTGCGAGGGACGGATGCGCATCTCGCGTAGCATAGTCTTGAGTTCGAGTATCTCCTCATCTTTTCTTTCCAGTTCAGTTTCCATTTGCTTCATCTCCTCCAAAAGGGATAGGTCTTTTGCTGATGTATCCCATCTAGCAGCCCTTCTGTGTTGTCTCAACGACGTACGTGGCTTTTCTCCCCAGACCCAGGTTTGGCCGCTTGTGGGGGTTTCCATAGCCTTGGTCAGGCGCAATTTTGTCTTGGTATCCAGGGGCACTTCAGTTTCTGTAGCTCCATCAGATTCTGCAGATCCTTGCTCTTCTTCAGTAATCGACTGGTCCATCAATTGGTGCATTTTTTGAAACATTCTCGAGCTTTCTGTCAGGAACAGATTCACTCTCACACGGATCAACAAACTTAATAGAAGATTTATTGCAACATAGTAAGGGATGCTGTCTTCAGACGTTAAAGCTCGAGAATGGAACGTTTTCCCCCACCTTACACTTTAACAGACAGTTTCTCCTAAGATAGTTGTAAAAGAATGAACGTCATCATGCCAAACGGTTCCTTTGAAATTCCAGCCAGAAGGAATGGTTGGCGCCTGGGAATAGCTAACAGCCTACTATCACTATTTCCTCAGTCTACTGCTATCCTAAAACAATAAAACATGGAGGACTCCCGACAATGCCTCTCTGCCAGCAAGGGAAGGAAAGTGATAGTACTTGCCCAAGAGGAGGAGGCAGAGGGGAGTGTCCAATGCAAACAATCAGTAGAAAGGGGCTGAGCTGAGCTGAGCTGAGCTGAGCTGAGCTGAAGTCAAGGTCCAGAATGCTGAAGGTCTGTCCAAAAGGGGTCAAGCGAGCCAGAGCACAAGGGTCGTGAGGGCTTGAGTAGCAATTTGCTACTAGCAAACAGCAAGCCACGCTGAGAGATTTATATAGCTGATGGAAACAGGTGTTACTCATCATTGCTCTGTTTTCTCAATCTCACCAAAATGCCTTCCCTATGAGCTGCTCATTTTGTCTCCTCCATGATTGGTGGCTGGGGGGCAAAGGTGGATCTAATTCCTCTAAATCATTGCTGATCCCTTCTCCCTCTGACATTGATTGCAACAACTCCATCTCAGCTGATGGAGGTGTTGGCAGTATAGTTTGGTCTATCACCGGCTCTGTTTCTGGCACAATCAATTGCTCATCAACCTCTGAGACATCATGTATCACAGTGGGGATCTCAGTAGAGCCTTTCCTGGAAGTGCTCCCTTCCTCAATGGCTGCCTCATGAATGGAGGAAGCATGATGGCACTGCCTCTTCCTTCTGCAGCACAGCCAGGCACTATCCCAGGCTGTGCTGGGGCAGGAAGTAGAGGTATTGCACTCCTAGGCCCTCTGTACCTAAGGTAAGTGTTGGAGAGTAGTGGGAGGGTGGCATGATTACCAGTCATTGATGGGTAAAACCTGTCAATGATTTACTGTGCAATCACACTGTCTGGGGACGGGAGAACAATGGGACATGGATGATGTCGTGCATAAACGTCATTTGGGTTCAGTCTTTCTCCTATACCCAATGTAGGATGACAACATCCTGCAGAAAGGACCTGAGAGTTTGAAACAAAGAGTGTGGTTGTTTATATAAGAGCATGTTTACATATGAATGTGTATTGAAAAGGGAAAATGGATAGATAGAGTGTTTATCCATGTGCACTTATGTGTGTATATATGTGTGTGTGTGTTGCCCCCCACTCTAACACTACACCTAGCTGTTGGGGACAAAACCTCTTAGAACTGACCCTTTCTCTAGCTAATGTGTGAAAGGGTTCTAATTATTTTGAGCTTGCTAACATAAAATCCTTAATACAAAATTTTATGATACAAAATCTAGATGGTCTAGTTCTGGCTGCTTTGATGAAGGAGTCTGAATCTCAGACATCTTTATGTGTACTTGTCACATAAAGCTCTTTTACAAGAATTTAAGAGGAACAGCAAAAAGTGCTCAGGGCTGATTGGTTTCAGCTACTGCACAGTGAAAATGCCCTGCTAGTTGTATCCTTGCTGGAAATTAGAGATGGAGAAGCAAGGAACTACCACATGTTAATCCCAGGTAAAGACACTAAGCAATCACTTCACACAAAGGCTATGTATCATGGGACAAACTGAAAACCGCTAAATGAATAATGATCAACCAACAGGAATGAATCTTGATCCAGGAATGGTGGGGGAGAGAGAGAATGCATGTAGATCTCTCTTTTTTCTTCTCTCTCTCTCTTTCACACATACACACACACACACACAGAGCAGCTGATGAACAACTTCACTGTCTCATTCTTAGCACAGAGACATTTATGGAAATCCTTATTTGCAGTAGCTTTAGATTTATCACTGTCTTTTAGGACAATGAGAAAGGAATTAACAATAAACATAAGCACACTGAAATTTTATACAGGTTTTTAAAAGTTTAAACCAAAATTTAATAGTTCTGAAGAAAAATAATAATCCTGAAATTCTTGGTTAATACGCTAGGTATAGTCCCAAAACATTTTCAAGATCAAAGATTATCAGCTGACTTGGAGAGACAAGATTATTTTTAGATGTCTATGTGTGCCTTCAAGTTACTCTTTGACTTACAGCAACTCCATGATTTTGTAGGGTTTTCTTAGGCAAGGAATACTCAGAGGTTGTTTTGCCAGTTCCTGCCTTTGAAATACAGCTTACAGCACTTGGTATTCTTTGGTGGTCTCCCCTCCCTCCATGTACTAACCAAGGCTGAACCTGCTTAGCTTCCAAGTTCAGATAGGATCTGGTGCCTTTGGGGTATTTAGGCACCTTATTATTAGATATACTATTTCAGAAATTCATATATGTTCTTTTTCATTTTTCCATGGAGAAATCAAAAATTGAGTTTTCAAACATTCAGGTTATATATTTACATTTAAATTATTTTAGAAAGAATGAAATGAAATCAACATTTATTTTAAAAAGCACATAGTATCTTACTACTTTCTACACACAAACAGAGCTGGATAGCAGGAAATGTAACAGTTCATAATTCCAATCACCTGCCCTCTTCCCAGCTCCTTCAACACCACAGTTTGGGCACACATTTGGATTCAGGCAATACTGAAATCTAGAAACAATTTCTAAACAAAACATGGCAGGTTAACACAGGGCTAAAGTAAGGCCTGGGACAGAACAGTTTGCAAATGCAGTATGCAACATGAGCTAGCCATTTTGTTATGTAGGCCAATCCACTAGTTATGCACAACTCATGACTCATTGATCTGTATTTTTTTGCCAACCATTTAATGGCTGGTTAATTACAGAGCAACTAATCTCTTATAGAGTCCAAGCAGACAGGAAAACCAATAATGAACTACCACATATGGGAGGGGAAAGAATAAACAGGTTGTCTACCTGTAACTATAGTTCTTCAAATGGTCATCTGTGAACTCACTCAAGTGGATTATCTGTGCCTATGTGATGCACCATTTAAAACCTTCTAAAGCTAAGAAGAAGTAACCCCTCCCCCATTAGCATGGTTGCTAATCAGTTCCTCAGTTTCCTAGACAGCACAGCAGAAGCCAAGGAGCTGAGGAAAACAGGACATCGAGAGGGGAGGAAGCATGGGATTCTGTAAGTTCACAGATGACCACTTGAAGAACCACGGTTATAAGTAAGCAACTTGTTCTTCTTCTTTCTGGTCTCACTAACTCACACATATGGGAGAGAATCAAGCTACTCACCATAGGAGGAGAGAATGTCATACAATACAGGAGAAAAGGACAGTTCTTCCAAATGTAGCCTCAGCTCTAGACCTTTCATCCAATCTGCAATGAGTTATGAAGGTTGAAGGATGGGACCACATGGCCACTCTACAAATGTCCTGCAGTGGAATGCCCCTCAGGAATGTGTTTGATGCAGCCTCAACCCTGGTGGAATCACTCCTCAATTGTACAGGAGGTTTCCTCTCACACAGGACATATGCAAGTCTAAAAGGAGAAGTGACCAATTTAATAGAATGCTGAGTGGAGATCAGCAATCCCTTCTTATCAGCTGGGTAGTAAAGGAAAAAACTTTAGGATTTGTGGAAGGGAAGCACTCCAAGTCTGAAGAAGGATTTTGCATCTGAACAGGCAATACAATGTCCTGGTTGAAGTGGAAAGTGAAAACCAGCCTAGGAAAGGACCACCTTGTCTCTTTGGAAGCCAAGGTAAAGAGGGTTGACTCTCAGGGTGCATAACTTTCCCACCCTCATGGCTAAAGTTATAGCCTCAAAGAAGGCAATCTTTCAGCAAGGAGCCTAAGTCCACATGATACCATTGGTTCAAAGGACTTCTTTGACAACTGGAAAGAATGAGCTCAGGACTCCACTGAGGTGTAGGGACAAGCACTGGGGGATGGAGATTCTTGTATCCCCTTAGAAACCTTTTAACCAAAGGATGCTGGCCAATGATTTGCAAGTTCCAAGAGACAGCCAACACGTAGCAGTTAACTGAAGAAAGGAAAAGTCTTCTGTCAAAAAAGGATAAAAGAAATTCAAGCACATGATCAACTTGAAGCTAGAGAAATACCGCCCCCCCCCAAGCTGCCAGCCTGGGTGTTTGTATGTCTGGGTGCCTCACTCTGGCCTTGTGAAACATGACAAGATCTGGTTGAGACAGCAGTCTGAGAAAGTACCCTTGAGACAAGTGAAGAAGAAGAAGAGTGAACCACATTTGTCTTGGTCATAGTGGTGTGACTAGGATAAATTGTGCCCTGTCCAATCTGATCTTGGCTATCACCCTGGTGATAAGGGGAAAGGAGGAACAACATACAGAATGGGACCTCTCCAATAAAATAGGAAAATGTTGCCTTGTGAGCCCCTCCTGTAACAGGTCCTGGAGAAAAAGGTCTGGCACTGTTTGTTCTCAGGCAAAGCAAAAAGATCTTCCTCCAGAGTGCCCCACTTCCTCTTTTGATGAGTACCTGGGTGCACCCTCCACTCATGACAAAACATGGCCATCCAGCTAGGAGCATTTGCCAGGGTATTTTCTTTTTCTGGAAGATGGACTGCAGAGGTGGATGTGTCTTTGTGAATGAACCACTCTCATAGACAAAGGGTAAGATGGAGCAGGGTGTCAGATTTTGTTCTGTCCTATTTGTTCAGATAGAAAACCACCATATAAACACACCTCAACTTGCCATCTTCATCCGTGACAGTACCTACAAAAGCCTAGCCCACGGTGGTAATGCTGGAAGCAATCACTTACTGCTTGGGACTATAGACTGTGTAGGATCTGGAGATGGTAGGAGTGGCCAACCAGGAACAAAAAAGCAAGACTGATCTGGAGATGCAGAGCACACTCTGCTGGTACCAAGGTGGATGGTATTGACATGGGATCTGAATGTTGGTGTTCACAGTGACCAAGCTGGTGAGGATCAAAATCTCCATGAGGATAATAGTAATCATAGTCACAATAATAACTGTACCCATGGGATGAAGATCATTCACAGTAGTAGCACAGACAGTCAATCTGGTGTACATAAGCCCTGTAGCACTACACAACAGTACCGATGTGGGAATAGAGATCTCCATGACACAGACTACAGAACTGAAACCTGTGCAATCTAGATTCCAACTGCAAGGTGCAGGAATCCAACTGAGATCTCAAGAGGTGACATTAACTAGGCATGTGAGGAGAAAGAACAGATGACAGTCTCGGGCAGGTGACAGCAATGGAAGGCTGTGATGTGTGCAATCTGGAGGTGGACAGCAGGCACTCTGAATGGCCATCTTTCTCCAAGATTTTGGCCCTTTAGGATGAGCACTTTTTGAAAGATGTGTCAGTGACCATAAATCTCCAAGAGGCACATAGAGCCAAGTCACAGAAACAAGTTGAAAATCAGAGACTGTGAATCCAAAACCAGGTAAGCCTGTGAGCTGAAAACAAACCAAAACTCCATCCATCAACCAGAATACAATGCCAAAATGCAATCCAAAGAGATAGAAATTGAGGTAAGTCTAAGACCCAAACCATGAAGGTGTGAAATACTGCTGCTGCAGTGGATGGAAAGGAACTGAGGAACTGAGTGGCAACCATGCTGGTCATGTATACCACTGGAGGAGGGGCTACTGCCAAAACACTTAATTCCTAACTCTATAAGGTTATAAACAATGCACTGCACAGGTGCAGATGACCCCATTTGCGTGAGTCACTGAAACTATGAAGAACTTTCATGTTTTAAATAAATAAGTACAGTATTTTATTACAAGTTTTGCCAAGCATCCTGGAGAATTTTTTAAAAAGAACCATACGGGTGGAATCACAATAATTCACATAAATACATAAATAAATACAGATGCTCATTTCTCCCCAGTGTGATTTGGGAGGGCAGTTGTTTCAATTTGGGTCACAACGGTCTGTCTCAACATGGTGAGGATATTTTCTAAGCCTTGCAAAACTCATCTTCAGTGCAAGCCCATTTGTTGTTAGTACTTTCCACAGTTCTTGTTTTGTCTTGTTTAATCTGCACAAGGACCAATAAGGTCAGTATTTACATGTTGTTGCTTGTTTTTGTTGTTGTGTGCCTTCAAGTCATTTCCAACTTATGGGGGACTTATGGGGGACTTTGGAGGAGGCAGGATTTGCCTTTGCCTTCCTCTGAAACTGAGTGCGACTCACTCATGCTGAGTTCCCATGGCCGAGTGGGGATTGGGACACCAGTCTCCAATACTCAAACCACTACACACCACTCTGGTTCCTGTTGCTGATTGCTATCCTCCTTGTAAGCTCAAGCACAATGAGCTTTTGCCATCGGATTTTCTTGTAGAGTGTTACCCTGTAGCTGTGTTGGCACCAAAAGTATCCTAAAGCCTGCACATCTGTTTTCTTACTCTCTCAGCCCCTCTCTAATATACACAATAATATATGTATTGAGAATGATACTGTTTTAAAATGGAGTCATCATTCTGTTATCATCATTAAATTTTCTGAACTCATGAAATTTCAGTCCATTTACTCATTACCGGTCTGTGCTGATCTGTCAAAAACAGAACCTGTTTCAAATTCCTAGATGAAATACTTCCATCACATATTTAAATATTAATAAGTTGTGCTAAATCTGAATATCAATTATATGTCATACCTCAGAGATGATCATTGTAAGAAATTAACATTTGTGTCATTAAATGTTTAAATAACACAAAATGGAAGGCCATGAAATGTCACAAGAGCTATATTGTGCCATAACACATTGGCCTGTTCTGAAGCATAAAATGTCAGGCAGACCATGTGCTAAATAAAGATTTCTGTGAAGTCTGAGGTATTAACACCAGCCCTCCAGTAACAACAGAAAAGGTTAATTTTAGAGTATGTGCTAAGAAAAATAATGTCTTACTCACAAAAGGAGAGTGATATGGAAAAATGTTACCATGTGAGCCCATAATGAAGAAACAGCTGGACTCAGATTCTCAAGGACAATAGTTCAGTAGGCCTAAATACCCCAAAGGCACTAGATCCTGTCTGATCTTGGAAGCTAAACCGGGTCAGCCCTAGTTGGTACATGGATGGGAGACTGCCAATTAATACCAGGTGCTGTAGGCTATATTTCAGAGGAAGGAACTGGCAAAATCAGCTCTGAGTATTCCTTGCCTAAGAGAAGAAAAAAAGAAAAAGAAAAAACCTTATTAAATACTCATGAGGTCACTGTTAAGTCAACAGGAAACATGAAGGCACACAGAAACACACACACAGAGAACATATTGTGTGTGCAGATATCCCCAGATTCAATCCTTAAAATGTCCAACGGGGGGTGGGGTGGACTAAAAATGAAGGAAGAAAAAGAAAAGAATAGAATAGAATAAGGGGCTATAAAGAAGCCCTGCTGCCAGTCAAGGGAGTCTATTCTGTATAACAGATGACCAATCATCTGGATGTCCTTCTATGACGTGCATGAGACAGTTCCAAACAGTCCTCAACTGGGACCAAGTCTATGCCACCTGCTGATTCCTTCTGAAGTAGAGAGTAGTGATCATACACAATGAAACAGACGTAATAAAGAAACGCCAAATGAAAACTCACATCTTGTTAGGTATCAAAGTAAGCTGGCTTACAATCATGTAAAGGCCAGTTGTGATGTTGTGCAATACTCATATTCTCATGAGTGGAGAAGAGATTTAGTAACATCTCCACTGTGCAACCAGGGCCAATAGCATCATGATCCCCTCATGAGTCCCTCTACATTGTGAGGATTAGAGTGCTATGGGACTCATTGCCTGATAAGTACTCCAACTCCACAACAAAATACTGTGCAGGAGTCTACAATTATGCATCATCATAATTCACTAGAAGCCTTGTCTGTCCTGTTGGAGACACAGCTATGACATCATAAAGTTATAAATCATAGCTTCTGATGCAGAATCTTGGCCTACAATAATAATAGTGATATGTGAGTTTGTATAGCAATAGCAATCACTGCATTTCATGTTCACTTGGAAATGCTATAAGAATTTTGCCAGTACTTAAAGCATGTCTGGTACCTTACAAGATAGGGTTCCAGAAACCCATCTATTTTGGTGGTGGGATATAGAGGACTACAGCGGGCCAGCTCTTCAAGGAAGAATCTTAGAAGCTATGCATCACTGGAGAGACCTTTCTGCATATATTTGAATCTTGGGAAAAGTTAGAATAAGGATATTAGTTTTTAATTCAAACTTGAATTAGGCTGGTGTGATCCTCAATAGATCTCTACGTGATTATATTAAAGTAAATTTTACGCTGTGGAATTTTACTGATGCACTTTGATTAGTAGGTCTATATATTCTACCCTTCCTCACAAAAAACCTGCAGTAACTTGTAGCATACATGAAGCACAATATAGTACAAAAAACTCATTTAGATCATAACCTTAACCAAATACAATAAAACAACCAGAAAAGAAAGGCAACCAAGCATCTGAAGTGCAGGCCTATCCCTCAATAGCTTGCATAAAGGAAATTGACATTTCAGTTGTAATACTGAAGTGGACTGATGGATTTCTACTGGGAAAGCATTCCACAGCTGGGCTGCCAGCGACAAAATGGCCCTGCTGTGTGTTTTCTCCTATGGATAACAGTCATCAGCAGTAGCATCAGAAGCAAAGTCTACAACATATCACGCCTTAGGTGAATTCCCACTTTCACACTGTTGATAGTGGGCCCCACATATCTGTTTGGATTTAAATAACTCTTGGATAGTTTGCAAGCACTTTAGCATTGATATACTGAACATTGCATGCCATAAAGCTTGCAATCTTCAGAGATGGCTGTGTCTCCTTTTCATATCTTAGATCCAAACCTGAGCATGTATTTTTATGTTCCATTATGAGTGGAAGTACTGATGTCTTATATTCATCATCTGCCTATATCTAGAAGGGCTCTACTGATAAAAAGCACCTCCTCCCAATTTTCAGTTTTCTGCATCACAACATCTACTCCATTCACTAGGGTCCCTTCTGTAGCATTATCAGGTAGTTGGGCAAATCTGCTTCGATCCATCCATTTACACATGCCTAAACTGTGATCTTACCCAATGAGACAATTTAGTCATAATTTACATAAAGACTTTGGTGACATGAATACCTCTGGATCCATCTAAGCATGAATACCTCTGGATCCATCACAGAGACAAATCGTTTGCTTGTGGCCTTTGTGGCTTACTGCAACTTAGATAACTGTACTAGATCTACCAATGTAAAAGTGCATTACGTTAAAATGCTATGTAAAAATGCCTAGCTTTACAATTCAGTTACTGGCTCCTTATATGGTAATATATTGTTGCTTTTAGTTCCTGACTGGAGTAAATCATGACTAAATCATTTTTAAAGCAGAATATCAATCCAAATCCCTGACAGCTAAAAATTAAACTTCCATGATCAAATAAAGTAGGGATGAGGGGAAAGGCATTTAGCTTAAGGAAGTTGAATTATCAAGCAAGCTCTTACTGATTTTTTTTTTTTTAAAATATAAAGCTGGCCAACACTGACCTCCAGATTAGATTTTCAAATTAGATTGAGAAGACTGATATAATTTTGCTTTCCCTACCTGGGAGGGGTAATCATGGGGCTTTCTTGTTATGGAGTGCAGGAGAGGAGACTGAGAAATAACTGAAATTCCTTTATCAGACAATACTTTTTAAAATGTAATAATAATCAGACAACAAAATAATAAGCAGACAACAAAATATTGTTTTTGCTTTGCTAATTAAAATAAACGCTCATTGCTTTAGGCTACAGTTAATTTAATTTAACTCTCATTTGAACATACCAAATAGAATAAACTGTAAAAAAAAAAGTGAGAAGGATTCGGAGAGTCAAACAGTGTCTCTCGGGAATTTATCATATTATTCTACCTCTTTTCTGGTGCTGCTACTTCTGCTATAAATATAACACAGAGCTGTCTATATTTTCAATTCCACTGTGGTTCATCTAAACAGTACGTGAGTTTTGAGAAGTGAGCAATGGTAGAGAGAGTACAGTTTGCTAATGAATATCTAAGTGACAGGAGAATCAAAAGAAAGATTTTGGTTTTTTAGCTTACCCCCACCCCCAACTTCTCTCACTGTGATTGGAATGTTAACAAAAAGAAATGAACACAAGCCTCATCTTCTGAAAGAAATATTTTCCTGGCTGTGACAGCAGCTTCCATTGTGGCTAATACTATACTTCACTGAATTATTCTGTCAAATACTGCAAATTATTTTGTTTTTGTTTCCCTGTCTTATATTGTAACCTGTCAGCAATATCAGAAAATCAGAATAATGGTCCAAGAGGCAGGAAAAAGACAAAGAGAGAAAAGAGAGGGAGATTTCATGGTACCCTCTGAAATTTATATGCATCAAGAACAAAGTCACACAGCTATCTATAAACTCACATTTGTCCCTTTCATGAGGAAACTTCAAAACTGCTTTGGACAAAAAAGTTTGATTTAATCAGACTGAAAAAAATCAGACTGAAAAGTATTTTGCTTCAGCCTCTTCTTTGGATTCTGGAAAATACCACTTATGATTGGGTAGCATTGCCAGGTTTTAAAAACTGGAATAACTTACAGTCAAAATTCCTAACATGTAGGGTTAACCACCAGGAGAAGCTATTAACATCTTTTTGTCCTGCCTATATACCAAATGAAAGTATTGATTTCAGTTAACTTAGCCAGGTGTTTCTCTTTAAAGTTAACATATTGTCTACACACACAAATTATAGGATGCACACATTTCTGTATTTATGAAGGTCCTACACCCCAAGATATGGGATTTTTTTCAACATTGTTCAGTCTATTCCAGCGGTTCTCAACCTGTGGGTCACGACCCCTTCGGGGGTCAAACAACCCTTTCACAGGTGTCGCCTAAGACCATAGGAAAATACATATTTCCGATGGCCTAAGACTCCATTCCCTTCTCGGTGGTGGTGCGCAAGCCATGCACACGCGTCCTCCTGCCCCCTTTGGTGGGAGCACATGCAGCCACACGTGCTCCCGCCAAAAGGGGCAGGAGGATGCAAGCACGTGGCTCGCACTTGCACACCACCACTCCTGCTGTGGCAACGCTGCTGAGCCCCCCGTCTTCCCTGGGTAGTGGTGCGCAAGCGTGAGCCATGCGCTCGCGCCCTCCTGCCCCCCGTAAAGAAGGGACTGAAATTGCTCCCCTTCTCCGCTAACAGGAGAACCTCCCGTCTGATGAGCCAGCTTGGGGGGGGCGGCGGCAGCACGGGAGGCAGGCCCCCTCCTCACCATGACCCCCGCCCCACTTGCCATGGAGGGGGGCGCTGCGGAAGGGCTGGGGGGCCACAAAGCGGTGCTTTTCCGGGGGGGCAAGCTGCGCCCAGTGCAAAAGACAAAGGCGCTGGGATTCCTCCCCCCCCCGGGCAGGGTTGACACTCTGGAAACTTTTCCCACACTGCCCCCCCCAGCGGAAAAGAGAGCGAAGCAGAAGCAGAGCCCGGGGGGGTTCTTGGAGTCTTTTCCCACGGAAGTCGCGCAGCTCCTCTTTCCCTCCCTGCCCGCCCCCCTGTTCCTGGCCGGCGAAGCGGCCTTTGCTGGGGGGAGGCATTGTTGGGCCCACGCCTTCCCGCATTCCAGAGGGACACAGTGCCCGTCTCCACAGCGCCCATCTCCCCACCAAAGGGGGCAGGAGGATGCGAGCATGTGGCTCACACTTGTGCACCCCCACCCAGGGAAGACAGGGGGCTCAGCAGCGTCGCCACAGCAAGAGCATCCTGAGGGAAATTTGTGCCTCTCCTGAGGAGGTACCAGTGCAGGCATGACAGCGAGCCAGGCCAGGCTTCTCCCGCAAGCGCCACGGGGATGACGCTGCCGTGTGCTTCAACTCCCCTGAGGGCGCTGGAGGCAATACCCAGCCTCAGCACCTCTCGCCTCCCCCGCAGAGCAAATGCTTGATAAGGAGAGGGCGGCTTCTTGGCTCGGCCCGTGGCTTGGTGCCCTGCTGGCCTGGAGAGGGCCTCAGCTTCTCTTGCTGGCCCTAACATGCACCTACCCCCCCCGATTGGGCGGATTCCTGGATACCTCTTAAACTACCATAGGCCTGGGGTTTCTTTTTATTCCCCTCTATTAATGGCACCGTGGAAACTGATTTGGAGCTAAGTGGACACCAGGAGTAGGCAGTTTGGCTCCTTCCGATGATTTTGGACACCTGTCTTACTCAGAGCAGTCAGTGGTTGAGGATTGTGGGACCTGTAAACTGAAATATCTGGAGGGTGTCAGGTTTAAAATTGCCAGATTGAAAGCTGGAGAGGGCTGTGTAGAACAGAGGATTTCAGCAGCTGCCAGGTAACAAGCAACACCTGGTGAAATTCGCTTTTCAATACAACCCTTAAAGGTAAAGTAGGCTTCTCCATTTCCCCCCACCCTCCACTGGCAACCCTATAGTGGTCTAGCTGCTTCACTTGTGTTAGTGGCAAGGGCAGCTGTCCCTGAATTTTTCTACATTTTTGTCCCCAGCCTGGACAACTGGAGTAATGAGTCTGGAAGTCTTGGGGAAAAGGCAGGATATAAATAAAGTTAATAATGGTGATCATGATGATAATGATGACGACAACAATAATAATGTCTCTTTTCCCTTTGGATACCATATTGTTTTAGTTGGGAATGTCATTGCAAAATACTGATTGGGTCCTTTAAAGTACTGTAAATAGAAACTATCCCCTTGCTTAATAACCTGTTCACTAGAGGCAGAATGGAGACAAAATTCAAGACTTTCTATATTACTTGTATGTACTTTAAAAGTGACTTCTAGTTCTTTCTTTCTTTCTTTCTTTCTTTCCCAGAAGAATTAAAAGTGGAAATATTTGTTATACAGTAAATTAGAGTGAGCAACTGTGGCTTCAGATTTTTTTTTTAAATGGCTGCAACACCCAGGTTTTGTTAAATGGTTGCAACACCCACAGTTTTATTAGGGCTGCTAAGAGTTTTTGGTCAGAGGCATGCAAAGAGGGCTGCAGTTGCCCACTCTGGTCCAAATGGTTTTTGCCATTAGACTTGAAGCACAAATAGTTTTGTGTGAGAAAACATCCAGCATGTGGCAGAGTTAAAATTTGCATGTAGGAACTATTTCTCAGTGTAAAGTCGAAGGCTTTCACGGCCGGAATCCACAGGTTGTTGTGGGTTTTCCAGGCTTTGAGGCTGTGTTCTATTAGTATTTTCTCCTGATGTTTTGCCTGCATCTGTGGCTGGCATCTTCAGAGGATCTGAAGCCACAGATGCAGGTGAAACATCAGGAGAAAATACTAATAGAACATGGCCTCAAAGCCTGGAAAACCCACAACAACCTATTTCTTAGTGTTTTGTGTCAAAAATCCATTTTCCTTCTGCTCTCTCTCTCCTTCTCCATTTTCCTGCTTTGTCCTTAGCTTACTTTCACTGCTGTAAACTGAGTTCAAAGTCCACAAATAATTGATCTTCCTTGTGCTCTTGCAAAGACTGCCCCGAGAATGTCTGATCTGGTGAGAAAGAAGCAATCTCAACCTTCGCACTGACATTGACTTTTTACGCATACTGTCACAAAATGTAGCAATGTAGTTTACTGTTATTATATTAAGACTGTTACCCATGCTACACCATGCTTCAAGACAAAATTTCATTTATTTGTAATTAGAAATAAATATTTCACAATATATAATTACATATTGTTTTTGTGATCATCACTATGCTTTAATTATGTTCAATTTGTAACAATGAAAATACATCCTGCATATCAGATATTTACATTACGATTCATAACAGTAGCAAAATTACAGTTATGAAGTAGCAACGAAAATAATTTTATGGTTGGGGGTCACCACAACATGAGGAACTGTATTAAAGGGTTGCGGTATTAGGAAGCTTGGGAACCACTGGTCTATACAAACCCTCAGATATAGGATGTCACTTATGATAAGGGGTACACATCAATCCTACAAAGGACAAGCTTTCCAGGGGGTTGAACTGGATGGCCCTGTGGTCTCTTCCAGCTCCATGATTCTGTGAAATAAGGGACATTGCTTATAATAACAGACATCGGGCGACGCTATGATTGATTCAGTGCTGCTTCCATTCAAAGTTATTTCCATTCAAAGCAGGAAGTGCTTTGTCATACTGGATCAGCTCAGATCTTACATTCTGTTAACAAAGTGGCCAATCAGTTATCTATGGAAAGCTTGTCAGTAGGCAATAAAAGCTACTGCTCCTTCATTCAGCATCTCCTAGCACATAGTTTCCGGGCACAGTACAAGGTGTTGGTTATTACCTTTAAAGCCCTTCATGGCTTGGGGCCAGCCTACCTGCGGGATCGCCTTTTCCCATATAATCCGCCCCGCAGACTAAGGTCCTCTGGGAGGAATTTACTGCAGCCAGTCAGAACTAGGTTGGCTGCGGTTACCCAGAGGACCTTCTCTTCTATCGCTCCCAAGTTATGGAATGGCCTGCCGGAGGAGACCCGGCATATTACCAGTCTTGACTGCTTTAAAAAAGCAGTCAAGACTGTTCTCTTCCGACAGGCCTTCCCAGACTAGTGCTCCACTGCCTCCCACCAACTGTCCTCTTGTTCTTAATAGTTAATGTGTTTTATGGGGTTTTAGATGGGTTAGTGGGTGGGGAGGATGGGTTATGTTTTAATTGCTTTTAGTGTATTTGATGTACTGTTGTAGTACCGCCTTGATCCGTCGGGAGAGGTGGGATATAAATAATAATAATAATAATAATAATAATAATAATAATAATAATAATAATAATAATTATTATTATTAATGAAACACAGAGGCCCTTTCTGCACCTTACTTTTCTGTGGAGCTGGGGTGCGGGGATCATGCAAGCAGCCTCTTGCAAGAGGCTCCTGCATCCCCATTACTTCAGCTCTGCAGCTGCTGCCTGCTCGCGAGCAGGTAGTGTGAGAGCCCCTCCTCTTCCTTTTGCAGTGCAGCCTGGGATTTTCCCAGGCTGCGCTGGGCAGGAAGTGCAAGCACCATGGCTCCAGAGCTCCGCACACATGGTAAATGCATGTGGGGCCCTGGAGCGATGTGTGATCGCACACCATTTTCAACTAAAAGCTGAAAATGAAATAGTGTGCGAACAGCGCCTGCCAGCCTCTGCAGCATTGCACAATTGTGAGTGCATCATGTGGACCGCTCCTCACAATCGTGCAATGCTCCAGGGGCCCTTTCACATGGCAAATGCTGTGCAAAAAGGGCCAGAGTCATGTGTGTGATGTTAGAGGTGGTGAAATAAAGTTAATGTCTGACTTTAAAATAACTCCATTTTTTTTTTCTGGGAAAAAAAGATAGGTGATGTTGTCACATTCCAACAATGCAGTTCTAACAGAAGGGGCACAGAACTACACAATGTTAAATTATTTTTTCTAATGAAAACATGTGAAGAAGCAGAACAGACACATACAATCTCTAGGTGATTCCTAGACCCTTTTCGCACGCAGTTTCTTTTGCGAGAGGGTCCCTTGAGCATCGCGTAAATGGGAGCGGTGGTCCGTACGACGCACTCCTATTTATGCGACGCTCACGAGCCTAACATGAACTGCACATGCACCTTTTCGGCCCTTTTTGCATGCAGTTTCTTTTGCGAGAGGGCCCCTTGAGTGTCATGTAAATAGGAGCGTCGGTCCATACAACGCACTCCCATTTACACGACGCTCATGAGCCTAACATGAACCGCGCATACACCTTTCCATTTTCATTTCCCCAAGCTGAAAATGGTGCGTGGTCGTGCAAGGCTCCCGGGGCCCGCGAACACTTACCTGTGCTGCAGTACGTCGTCCCAGGTGCGCCGGTCGCGCTTCCTCCCCCAGCGCAGGCTACAGCTTCCAGGCTGCACTGTGGAAGGAAGGGGCGGGGCAGTCACGTGACCAGGAAGCGAGCTGCAGGATGTAGGAGCAGCAAAGAGAGCGCCTCGCGCAAGAACCTGCTTGCGTGAATGGCACCCCCCACTTCCGCAATAAGGTAACGTGCAGAAAAGCTTCTAGACTTATAGTAGCTAATGGGAGGAGTGAGGACTCTTCAAAAATAATAATTAAAAAAAAATACTAATAGGAGATCAGTGTTGCAAATTTACACTATGAGAGTGTTAACTCTTGCATCATGGTAAAGTAAACTTGGGGCAGAATTTACTCCCCAGGGTAAAACGAGTCCTTGCATCCGAAGTCCCCTGTAGTGCTTTGTAATGAAACCTAGTTGGTTTCTACATATAAAGAGAAATGTTCTATCAAAAAAAGAAATAATCTCTCCCAGTGTGCTCAGTGTGACATAATTTTAAAAACCAGACTTTGCAAGATGGTCAACATGTTGTCTTCTCTAACCCACTTTAAGAAATGGTTTAGAATGTCACTTTTCCCACAGTATGGTCAAGCATTCTATAGTTTCATTCTGTTCTATTCTATTCTACTCATATTTATTTGAATCTGGTTAAATCTAATTTGAATTTGGTTAAATCTAACATTCGAGAGCTTAGTAACTTAGTTTTGTGGTTGTTGCTGTTGTTTTAATTAAAAGGATGTCTGGGGAACAGGAAATAAAACACCACTGGGCAACTAACCCCATAACTGTTTAGGCCTCATTAACATGTGGTTTAGGTTTATTTAAAAAAAAAAAAAGGTTTTACAAGCATCTCTGCAACCTCCTTAACCTGGATAGGTTAAATACAAATAAGTATATTGAGGTTTTTATACTGCACTGGATTCTAGCATATGCAGTGCAATAAATGTGCTGTTCTTTTAAACTGCCAGAATAGAATGCTTCTTGCTATATCAATTTTTGTATGATGACTATAGGGGTTGTGTGCCTTTTCTGACTTATGGTCACCCTAAGGTGAATCTATCATGGTGTTTTCTTCGCAAGGTTTGTTCAGAGAGGTTTTCCATTGCCTTCTTCTGAGACTGAGAAAGTGTGATTTGCCCAAGGCCATGTAGCAGATTTCCATGTCCAAGCAGGGATTTGAACCTTGGTTTCCAGAATCCTAGTCCAGCACCTAAACCACTACACTACACTAGCTCCCATGATGATTATATACATTTTCCCAGACTTTGACCCATAAATTTCTATAATTTGAAATTAGATCATTTGCTTGTGTTATGTACTTCAATAAATTAAGGAACAGATGTTCCACAGAACTTCTACAGCTCTGGAGGTAACTACCTGGAGCTTTCCCACGATTACAAATTTTGGTGGTGGCATTTTTTCCCATGGTTAAAGAAAGATTCAATAAAAGGTAATGAAAGGAATAAGAGCACAGGAATCCACAATGTAAATATATGTAAGGGACTAGAAATGAAATTGTATAAGAGAACCAGACATAAAAAGATGCTCACAACATCAATCAACAGTAGCAACTACAGATACACACACATCAATGGAAATAACAATTCTTCAGTGCAAGAACTTCAAAAGCGAATGACCATGCAGCAGCAATACATTACACATACAATGCAGACAGAAAACACATACTTATAACCTAACTTATAAATTATTTTGCCTGCACATAGTTCCGCTAATCAATCATTTACAAGATAACACTAGAATTTCTATGCTTTAAATAATACAGTGACCCCCTTCACTTTTGCAAGGATTCAGGGTGCAGGACCCTCACAAAAGTAGAAAACAAAACAAAAACAAACGAACACCCTGTTACTACCTAACCTCTCCTGCCCAAGTAAGGAAGCGAGGAAACACACCTGCATTCTTTCTCTCCCTGCACCTCCCCCTCTCGCTTTCTTCCAGGACTCCCCACTCCCATTCAGTTGTCTTTTGTCTGGGCACAGGGAAGGAAGGCACACACACGCCTTCCCTCCTGGGCTCCCCTCTCCCATTCCCTTGTCTTTTGTCTGGGCGCCCATTCCTCCCTTCTCTGCACCCAGACATAAGGCAAGGGAATGGGAAGGGAAAGCCTAGAAAGGAAGGAATGTGGGTAACTTCTGGCTGGATAGCAGTATGTGTGAAAGGGATCTAGGAGTCTTGGTAGATCACAAGCTGAACATGAGTCAGCAGTGTGATGAGGCAGACAAGAAAGCCAATGCAATTTTGGTTGCATCAATAGGAGTATGGTGTCTAGATCAAGGGAGGTAATGGTATCACTCTATTCTGCACTGGTTAGGCCTCATTTGGAATACTGTGTCGAGTTCTGGGCACCTCAATCCATGAAGGATATCAACAGGCTGGAATGTGTCCAGAGGAAGGCAACCAAAATGGTGAAGAGTCTGGAAGCCATGCCCTATGAGGAACATCTTATGGAGCTGGGTATGTTTAGTCTGCAGAAGAGAAGGTTAAGAGGAGACATGATAGCCATGTTTAAATATTTGAAGGAATGTCATGTTGAGGAGGGAGCGGGCTTGTTCTCTGCCGCTCCAGAGACTAGGACAAGGAGCAATGGATTCAAGCTGCAGGAAAGGAGATTCCACTTGAACTTCAGGAAGAACTTCCTGACAGTCAGAGCTGTCCGGCAGTGGAATATGCTGCCTCACAGTGTGGTGGAGTCTCCTTCTTTGGAGGTTTTTAAGCAGAGGCTGGATGGCCATTTGTTGGGAATGCCCTGTGTGTTCCTGCATAGCAGGGGGTTGGACTCGATGGCCCCTGGGGTCCCTTTTAACTCTGTGATTCTATGATTCCCTCTTGAGGCTCTCCCTCTCTTTCCCTTGCCTTTTGCCTGGGAATGGAGAAAAGTGAAATCACACTCATTCCTGCTATTAGACCAGATGAGAAGGAGCCATTGATACAAAGGTAATAGTTTAAACAGTCTCTAAGGAGATAATTTCTTCTGGTCTTTGCTCTTCTTAACACCATCTACTCTACACTATTTGTCTGCCTTCATTCTACAGGGGCTCTTTTCGCACAGCATTTGCCATACAAAAGGGCTCCTGGAGCATTGTGTGATTGTGAGGAGCAATCTGCATGACACACTCACAATCACGCGACGCTCCAGGATAGGGCAGGTGCCCCTCACACACTTTTTCATTTTTGGCTTTCAGCCAAAAATGGTGTGCAATTGCGCATTGCTCCAGGGCCCCACACACACTTGCCGTGCGTGCGGAGCCTCTGGAGCTGTGGTGGTCATGTTTCCTGCCCCAGCGCAGCCTGGGAAATTCCCAGGCTGTACTGCAGAAGGAAGAGGCAGGGCTCCCGTGCTGCCTGCTCGGGAACATGCAGCTCGTGCGGAGCTGAAGCAGTGGAGACGAGAGAGCCTCTCGCTCAAGGCTGATGGCGTGATCCCCACACCCCAGCGCCAAGAAAAGGTGAGCTGCGGAAAGGGCCAGGGATCTCACCTGTTCCCCAAAATTCTGAAAGGTCATAGTTGGGGGCTCTGAGGTTACATCTGCAAGTTTAGATGTAGTTTAGACCCTTGCAGACAGCTGCTCTAGCCCAGGAAATATGAACCAATTTGAAGTAGCTAGATGTCCTGTTCCACTACTTTATCTGTGTTGGTATGCATCCCATCACTGCATCATTTATTCCAGGCTGAGTACTTTTTTTGCCCCCTTTTGGGAGAAGACAAAGGCAAAATAATTGAGCAATTGTGCTTTCTCTACGTCTCCTATTAGCAATTTTCTTTCTTCTCTACTGCTTCCATGTCCTTTCGTTTGCTCTCAAGATCCATCTTGGATTCAATACTTTACTTTTAAGAAATTTCCATCGATCAAGGACTTCCTGCTCTTTTAGTATTTATGACCATGGATATCATCCATTATTTCCTTAAATTTATTACTACTGGTTTTCTTAAAGTGTAAAATGCAGCATTCTGGCAGCACTCAAGTTTTCTCTTTCCTCTATAAAATGAATCTCCAGAGAACATGGTTACTTCCATTCGTGGTTCCTACTACTTCCACATCATTGATTAGTTGCTCCCCTTTGGAAGAACTTCTAAAATACTTCCAAACTGATAACACTGATTAGTCAAAAATAGTGATCATGTCTTTCATTACTATAATATCTTAAAAAATTAACTTTAGGGTTTCATTCTGCCTAACTTTATAGCTTACTTTAATTTTTTAAGTGCTGTGACAACTTTCATTTCACCTAAACTAAAGAGGAACAATGATTTAATCTGTCATTCAATTTGACAGCTATGTTAAAGATTTCTGAAACTTTAATTGCAAATGAAATTCTCTCATCTTACAGAACAACTGTAATATGTTCTGTAATCTCAGCTTTGCCTAAAAATTCAGTAAATACAGTAAGTGAAGAAAGCAGGCACCATCACATTCAAAATAAAGATTATGGGTTTTGAAATTTGCACAGAGCTACAATACAGTCCATAGTGAAAGAATAAAAATACCTCCTATTGTAAATGGCAATTTGGCCAGGGTCTGAAATAGATACAGAAAGTACTGCATTAAAAGGGACAAATGCGTAAATTGCATGTTTCGATATCCTTCTGAAAAGCTCCTATTTCAGCAACCTTGCTATTTTTGCCACAGCTTGTGATAAGAATAAACCGTCCTTCAGCAATCGGTCTGAAGAAGCAAAGACCTTTCAGTGCTTATGATAAAAGAAGATAAACATATAAATCACTTTGCAGAGATGTAAGTATACAAGAACTGAGCTAGCTATTTATTATATAACACTGTTACTGTTATTTAATTGATAAGAAAGAATTGCAAAAAATGTATGTAAATTACTGTACTTTTCTTTTAAAGCTTTCTGTCCCTGGCCTTCTCAGGAAACAATAGAAAATATACCTTCAATAAAATAAAATATGCTGTCAGTAAACTCCTACTTGAGATTCTCTAATACAATCTACATTTTTATGATCCATTATAATTAACATGCAGACAGCAGTCTTCAAAGAAGCATTAAATACTGCATGATTCGGCTTTTAAAAGTACTTTCCTTATCAAACATTATATCCACTGCATACAGCTCTGTAAGCTTTAAAAGACAAATTGTTTAATCTATTGTTCTTTTCATAGGCTCAGAATAATTAGCAGCTCATTGTACTTAAAAAGGATTCACAATCTTTTCTAGACATAATTATAAAAATCATTATTGAATGAATGGAGTCTTAGTCTAATGGCCTCCAACAAATTATACTTTTCACCTCAGGAGCAGAGAAGAGCAGGATGGGGTGGTCCTCTAAAGAGTATATTTCAGATGGCAGAAATCTCTCTGCGTCTCTGTCTCCACGTTCTTCCGCCTACGTCCAAAACATACGGACAGGGATGTATCTTTGCATCATGATACAAAGTGAAGCATCTCCAGAAATTCAGAAGAAGCAGAACTTCAGTTTGTAAAAGTGCACAGTATGCCATACACTATGCTGGTGTTACAAACATAATATAGCGGTCCCTCTCACACAACATTCACATGCAAAAATGTGAGGTTGCATGAAGCAGCAGACACACACCGGGATGAGACAGATGCATGCCTGCACTGCCATGGGTACACACCCATTGCGTTCACTGACTACAATAGGATACAACACTTTGTGTATTTTGTTTTACACGGCACTTCCTTGAATGGAACCCCTGCACACTGTATTTCTTTTTCTCTACACGTTCATGTGTATGTGTTTGTGTTTTTAAAAAATCAAACATACTATTTCAGTACCCTACCTCTTGGCTTATATATGTTACCTTTTTTGATATCTTTTACAAGTTGCATATTTCCTTTAACTAGCTCTGGTCTAGCTGGACAATTCTGAACCAAATTCAGTTTCCAGAAATTCTTCAGAAAGATCTCCATACAGAGAGAATTAGAGCAATCCAAACAAGATGTAACCAAGTTATGTATTATGATATTTGGCATTTGCAGAAATAGGTAGCATTTTCAGACAACTTATTATGGAAAGGCACTCCAGGTCAACACCAATACCTGGACATGCAGGCTCAAGAAAAGATTCAGAAGCATACATTCTCTCTTGACTGGGCTTAAGAAGAAATGGAAGTTACTTTTTTTTGAACATTCACCCACTAAGAAACATACTCCTCTTTTTAGAAATATCTGGTTGGGTGGCTAAAAAAACTTTGAAGTGTGAATATTATTCTTCATTGCTCTCACTCTGTACATTCCCACCTTCACATAGTACCTGTAAGCAATGGAGGTTGTACTACACACTTTCCCTAAAAACCCGTTCAGAAGCTGAGGCAGTTCACATCTCATGATAACTAGTAAACAGGGAAATATGATACAGGAAGTATTGTTCTTGTTTCAGTTTTGCTTGATTTGCCTATCACTAGCACTGTCATGTGGTCAAGCTGGATTGGCTATATGACATAAAAACATTTTTACATTCATTTGTAACTCCTGATTGGCTAGACTCACATGTTAAGGAAGATAAACCTTTCAAAAATGATACCAGAAAGCAACAATATGACGAAGACCCTTTTCGCACGGGCTTTCTTTCGCGAAATAGCCCCGTGAGCCTTGCGGGAGTGGGAGCGTTGCTCTGCACGACGCACTCCCACTTCCGCGGCGCTCACGGGGCTGAAGCGGCGCGAGCGCGGTTTTTTTTATTTTCGACTTGAAGAGAAAATCACCAGCACTTGCGCAACGCTCCCAGAGCCCACGCGCACTTACCTGCTGTGCAGAACGTTGGGGAGGCGGCTGGGTCGCGCTTCCTTCCCTCCGCGGGGCCTACAGCTCCCACAGGCCCCTGCGGAAGGAAGGGGCAGGGTGCTAGTGCAACGGACATGCCAGCAGGAAGCGCCTGCGGAAGGAACGAGGGGGAAGCGGCAGCCTCCCAGAGGAGCCTTCTTGCGTAAGACGCCCTCCCCCCTCGTGCAAGAAGGCAAAGTGCGAAAAGGGCCTAAGAATGGCAATAAATGGAAGCAAAAAGAGAAAGGAAAAGGAGGGAGGTATATTTAGAGATGGCTATGGGCCATCAAAAAGGATTTTTTAATTTTTTTTATTTTATTTGTTGTTTGTTTGTTTCCTGGCAAAAACTTTTAAGATGAGCATCTTTTTACAAAATTAGCTGGACAGAAAACAGAAAGATACTCACTGACATTTCCTTGCTGTGAGAAGGAACACCTATATACAGATAGCCCTCCACATTTGCAGGTTTTGGAGATTTGATTATTCACGGATTATTTGCTGTCACCTCTGCTGCCTCCCTATACCATTTTTAATAAGGACTGCAAACCTCGTGAGACTAAGAAACTGTGAACGAGGCTTATAAGTCCCAGTTAAAAGTGGTGTGGGGAAGCAGTGGAGGTGTTAGTAAGCCCCACCAGCCAGCCACTTCTGCCTTGTGAAAGAACCCTGATGCCTCAAAGTAATCCACGGTGGGTTGAATACACTGATCATCCCTTTTTGTGTGTGTTAAATATGGTTTGGGAGGGCCTAGAGTTATTCAAGGTTTTTTTACTTTCACAGGGCCCTGTGCCCCTAACCCAAGTGAATGTGGAGGGCTGACTGTAGTTTGATCCCTTATTTATCCAATTATTGCAGATGTACATGGCCCAAAAACCACCATCCGTATACACTGTAAATGAACAGAAACATGAATAGAAACAGCACATAACAAAGCCAAGATAAAACCTGTAGCAATGAGTGAAATTGCTGTGTTACATAAAATCAAACTAAATGGTTTCTACAACAATGTGTTCCAAGGGCTTGGTCAGACAAGAAAAGATTCTTAAAATATCTAGAGGATGAGAAATTATGGAAATACTAAATAATTTATTTGTCCACTAATGTATGCATTACAAACAGGAAAATGCCCTCTACCCAAATTTGTATTGCTAGCAGTATCTATCACAGAAGGTGACACTGCTGTGCCAAATGCAGAGAGAATACAAGTTTGGAGCTACGTACTGAATTCTTTGTACCAATCCAGAATGTGTAGATCTTTAAGAGGGTTTAAGACAGAATGCTACAGTCTGCAATGCACTTTCTCATTTACTCACATATTGTAACATGAAAAATGCAGCCAGTTCGAACATGTCAACACCCACTTGCCATGAAGGCCGCTGAAAAATATTCTGAAGTGGTGCCATAAAGGAGGCTGTAATATTTTAAATCTGTTCTTCACATGAATGAAGGGGGTCACAGGACCCACTCACAGGCACCACTCCCTCAAGCTTTGCATACTTCTAGTCTTAATATGAAGAGTCACAATGGAACAGTCCTTAATGTATGATAAATAAATCTGTAATGTTAATCCATTCTACATTTCCTTGGTGGGAAACAGAAATATAATGTTGGTATTTAAAAAATTTATTAACAGTATTATGTATGTGTATACTATCAAAGTGCAAATCATGCTAACACACCCAGGGACAAAAATCAACAGTTGTGTATGGGGTCTTTACAGAGATATCAGCTTTTAAAAAATGTTTTCATGCAAACATACTGTACACTACCTTGTATAAGTGACTTATATCATAACTATCTTGTATCCTGGATTGCTGGTTTTCTAGATTACAGTGTATTTAAAACACACACACATTTTCATTACAATTTACATGCAGAGAAATGATTCCACACAGAGACAAACTTATGTTGTGGAACCATGGCATGAAGATGGATCAGATGACATAAGAATATAACATGACTATTACATGCAGATGTGAAGGCCCAGACAAAAAAAGAAAAAAGAAAAAAAAAAGGCAAAATTCTATTATTTCTTAATTTTTTTCTTAATTTGTTTATTAAGCCTTCTTTTTCTAGAAAAATTAGGGAAACAGACCATGGAATAATTTCTTTTAGAATTATGAATAAAATATTTAAGACAAGGTGTTCATATATTTACTGTGCATACATTGTTTCTGAAAATTATGTAGCTGGCAGATTTTTATTTAAGATTAGGTACAGTGTCTCACATCAATGCAATTCCTGGTCTTTGTTTACTTTCCTCACTTCTTTTTTACAGCAATGAATTATCTGCATCTGTTTGGCCTATGAAGACTAGAAGAGACAAATTAATTTGTTTTACTAAAGTTGATAGCTTCTCCTGTCTTATTCAGTTTTTATCTCTGTTCCTCATAAACTGGAAAAAGCAAAGAGGTTCTGGGCCCTGTAGTGCCATTCATAATTGTTTTCAGAAAAACTGTGTACCTTTAATATATCAAACATGATTATTTTGCACCAGTCAAGATACACACAGTCAGCCCTCCACATTTATAGGTTTGACTTTCATGGATTTGATTATTTGTGAGTTTCTTCAACTCCTGCCTCCCCACCACCCTAGGCACTCCTTTTCTGGGGGAACCTTCCCTTTAGGCAGTTCCAATCAGGTCAACACAGCCCTTTGAAAACCCACCCTAGTCCTCTTCATCCTCTATCAGCAGCTGCTTGGCCAGTTAACTACAGATCACAGCCTGATTTCTCAGTATCACAAACCCTTTCTCAATGCCTCCCCAGACAGAGGGAGCCCTAGTGGCGCAGTGGTTAAATGCCAGTACTGCAAGCCACAAGGTTGTGAGTTTGATCCTGCCGGGCTCCAAGGTTGACTCAGCCTTCCATCGTTTCGCAGGTCGGTAAAATGAGTACCCAGCTTGTTGGGGGCATGTATAGAAATGTATCGAAATACATGCTATTTGTAAGTTGTTCGCTGCCTCGATCCATATGGAGAGGCGGGATACAAATAAATAATAATAATAATAATAAATACAGAGTCACCATACCAACCTCCACTTCCTTCTCTTTTCTCTCACCTGATTTGGACCCTGGATGCCTGTTCTCCCCACCGTGCCTCACCATCCTTCCCACACAGGGAGAGTTTGATATTGCGATTGTTTCACTTTTGTGGGAGTCCTGAATCTCAACTTGTAGCCAAGAGGGCCAACTGTATAACATATTTCGTATTCTTAAAATAATAAAGTGACCTTCAATCTGTAAAAGGTGATACTACTGCATTTTTTTCTAATTGCTTAAAAAATCTCCCCCCAAAAAAGGCCAAAAAAAGACACTCTCTTTTTTATCTTCATGGCTTTGAAATTTCAGGAAACTTTAGGACTGTAATATTCTTTAGGACTATAATATTAATCACATCAGATCTGCACACACAAAAGGTTTTGCTGAGTTGTTCCCAGTATTGTGCTGAAAGGTACAGAATATAAGTACAGTATAAGTACAGAAGTACTATCAAAGCTTTTACCAATGAAAGAAACTTCCACATCAAGGATGAAACTTCTGTTTATGTATGGCTCTGCTATGTGATGCCTAATTTAAGGCATCTTACATGAGCAGGGAGAATGAATACTAATCTGAACTTAAAAAAAAATCTGGGCAGCAAAACCAAGGGTTTTCAGCTAAGCAATAACATATTCATAGCAGCCGGGTTAGGAAAGAGTTAGCATTTTAAATAGTCAAACGAAGGAAGATAAAACCTGGGGTAATTTTACCATCCACTCTCCATTTCAAAGCTTTTTATGTGTAGGTTTATGAACCATACCCATTAGACATATGGCCAAATTAGTCTTAAATAGCTAATCTATTTCTAACTTGGCCGTTTCTTTAGATAACAAATCTTTATGTGACTGAATTATTGTTTTTCTAAAGAATCTTTATTTTATAAATGAAACAGGTTTGATCATTTAATGCTATCTGAAAATGGTTTTTGTAGCAATGTACATCCAAAAGATATTTCTGATTGCCATATTTCTGTTAAGGGTTTTAAAAATAGATGGCTGAATATAGTAATTAATGCAGTATAGTGTATTTAAGCTATTATGAGTATCACCCAAAGGCCAAGCCTTAAGACTTTATTGATATTATTGATCATTCAGCATAGATATGGACATTTCTACATTCGTATTCTATACAATTTAAATACATATATAAAATCTTAGCAATAGAGAAACATTAATTTTATCTGTTCTTGTATTCAAACAACATTTGGAGGACCATACTTTGTGTACCAAAGTTTTGGAATGAGACTTTCCAAACTGTGCAGTGACAAAACCAAAACTACAAAGGGAGTAAATAGAAAATCATAACATCGCTGATTTATTATCCCATTAAAAATAACAACAAAAAGGTTTTTCTCAGCAGAAATCATTAAAATGCCTATCTTCTTCTCTGTCTGACTCTTCACTGCAGATAAAAATTAATACCGTAATTTCCATCGTTATGTTTTCATCAACAGCTAGCAACAGAATTATAGAACTAACGAGTTGAAAGAGGCTCCATGAATCATCTAGTTCAAGTCCCTTCCAATGCAGCAACCTAGAGCCCTTTTTGCACGCAGTTTCTGTCACAAGAGGGCTCCTTGAGTGTCGCGTGAATGGGAGCGTCAGTCCGTACGACGCACTCCCATTCACGCGACACTCACGAGCCTAAAGCAGGACACACACACATTTTATTATTTTCGGCTGGGAGCTGAAAATACTGCGCAGTCGCACAATGCTCCCGGAGCCCTCGCGCACTTACCTGCTGTGCGGTGCGTCAGATGAGCGGGCCGGTCGCGCTTCCTCCCCCAGCGCAGCCTACAGCTTCCAGTCTCTGCTGCGGAACGAACGTGACGCTCGCGTGACTGGCAAACAGCTGTGGGAGGCAGAAGGGCTGCTGTGAGCGGCTCATGCAAATGGCTGCCCCCCACCGCCGCGAAGAAGATAAGGTGCGAAAAGGGCCTAAGTTAAAACATTCCTAACAGAGGGGCCAGTAACCGCTATTTAACAGCCTCCAACCAAGGACAATCCACTTTCAAAGTAGTCTGTTTCACTGCTCTTACTGTCAAGACATTCTCCTGTTGTTCAGCCGGAATCTCATTTCTTGTAATCTGAATGTACTGATTTAGGTCCTACTCTCTGCAGCAGCAGCAGAAGCAGAAAACAAGTTGCCCTTGAATGCAGAGATTTGCATTCATCTATGTTGAAATTTATTTTGTTAGTTTTGGCCTAGCTTTCCAATCTTTCCAACCAGGAACCCTGGTGGCACAGTGGTTAAATGCCAGTACTGTAAGCCACAAGGTTGTGAGTTCGATCTTGCCGGGCTCCAAGGTTGACTCAGTCTTCCATCCTTCCGCAGGTCGGTAAAATGAGTACCCAGCTTGTTGGGGGCATGTATAGAAATGTATCGAAATGCATGCTATTTGTAAGTTGTTCGCCACCTCAATCCATATGGAGAGGCGGGATACAAATAAAATAATAATAATAATAATAATAATAATAATAATAATAATAATAATAATAATAATAATAATAATCATCTGTTAAAAGTCATCTTTAATCCTTATTCTGTCTTCTAAGAAATAAACCACACATCCCAGTTTGGTGTCATCTACAAAGGGAATGTCCGTATTTGATCATCCAAGTCATTTGTAAAATGTTTTAGACCAGCCTCTGGGGAGAACCATGAAGCACCCTCACGTTACTTCTCTCAAGGATGATGAGGAAACATGCTGACCTCTCTTTGGTTTCGGTTTGTAAACCAGGTACATCAGCCTTGTTAGCCTACTTTTTACCAGCTTATCTGCAAGGATATCATTTCCTTATCAAAAACTTGAATGAATTCAAGACATTTTATATCCATCACATTCCCCCTGATCAACCAAGCCTATACCTTTATACAAAAAGGAGAGAAAGACAAGATTGCACTTTGAGAAATCCATGCTGGCTCTTGGTCAACGCAGTATTGCTAAGCACTCACAAACTTACTATTTAATGATATGTTCTATAAGTGTCTTGGCACTGATGTCAAGCAAACCCATAAGACGTTGGCCCTTTTTGCACGGCATTTTCCATGCAAAAGGACCCTGAAGTGTCGTGCAAATGTGAGGAGCGGTCCACATGACGCACTCATATTTGCATGACACTTCAGGGCCTGGCAGGCACCACTCATGCACTTTTTCATTTTCGGCTTTAAGCTGAAAATGGTGCACTGTCACGCATTGCTCTCAGGCCCTGAGCACACTTTGCGTGCAGAGCCTCAGGAGCCAGGCCAGTCACGCCTCCTGTCTCAGTGCAGCCTGGGAAGGTTCCCGGCTTCACAGCAAAAGGAAGAGGAGGGGTTCTCGCATGAGCAGGAAGCTCGTGCGGAGCTGAAGAAACCTGGATGCGAGGGCCACTACAAGAGGTTGCTTGTGTGAGCACTGCACCCCAGCGCCGAGAAAAAGTAGGGTGCGGAAAAGGCCGTTGTCTGGACCCTCTGCAGAGACTTCACATGTTTTCCAAGAATTATCAAAATTACAGAGACATGTTCTGAAATTACACATACAGTTCCTTTAGTATCCTTTGATACAGTTTGTCTAGCGCTGGAGACTTGAATTCATTTAATGTAACTACATCTTCCCATATTACCGCTTTACCTATCTTCAGTTTTAGCCTCCTCAATTATTCTGCTGACACCAGAATGAGCACTGCCCTTCCTTTTCCCTGCTCCTGCTCATAATTGTTGCTATCATCATCATCATCTTCTCCTCCTCCTCCTCCTTCTTATTTATTTATACTCCACTTTTTTTCTCCAGAATTAGGACTCCATGGACCCACAGTGTACTTCCATCTTCTTCTACTACTATCTTGTTCTTTTCCCTGTTCCCCACATACTTGAAATGCCTTTTTTATTACTTTAACTTGTCCTGCAAGTTTGAGTTCATTCTGAGCTTTAGTCTTCCTGACCCTATAAATACTGCCTATTTGCAGGATATTACTGGTCTTCTTGGCCATTTTTGCACAGCATTTTCCATACAAAAGAGGGCCTGGAGCATCGCGTGATTGTGAGGAGTGATCCGCATGACGCACTCACAATCGCGCGATGCTCCCAATCACATACCTTTTCATTTTTGGCTAGAAGCCGAAAATGGTGTGTGACCGTGCATTGTTCCCGGGCTATGCACACACTTACCCAGTGTGCAGAACCTCCAGAGCTGCGCCGGTCATGCTTCCTGCCCCAGCGCAGCCTGGGAAGGTCTCAGGCTGCACTGCAGAAGGAAGAGGTGGGGCTCTCGCGTGCACAGGCAGCTCGTGCGGAGTCAAAGGACCCTGGACGTGAGAGTCTCTCGCTGGAGGCTGCTCGCGTGATCCCCGCACCCCAGCACCAGAAGACGGTAAGGTGTGGAAAGGGCCCAAGACATAACAAAGTATCTTTACAACAATGATACCCAACCAAAATACCTTCTCAGCACTGGAACAGGTGAACCTTTGCTGTTGTCATGTGCCTTCAAGTAAATTCCAACATACGGTTACCCTATCCCAGGATTTTCTTGGCAAGATTTGTGCAGAGGAAGTTTGCCATTTCGTTCCTACAATGACACCCAACCAAAATACATTCTCAGCACTGGAACAGGTGAACCTTTGCTGTTGTCATGTGCCTTCAAGTAAATTCCAGCATATGGTTACCCTATCCCAGGATTTTCTCGACAAGATTTGTGCAGAGGAAGTTTGCCATTTCCTTCCTCTAAAACTCAGTGTGACTTACTCAAGCTCACCAAGTGAGTGGGCATCTGAACTCTGGTCTCCCAGAGTCCTTTTCAAACATTTAAACACCACACTTACTCGAGAGGGGGTGCATTAAGCCAGGTGAAATACCCCACCCCAATACACTCTTACGCACAATGAAAAGAAGGCTCCCACAACGATGTCAATGGTAGATTTTCTCCTAATGGAGAAAGAGGATAATTCAAATGAGAATCACAGTGGTTAGGTCCACTACCCACTGTGATCCCCCTATGTTTGTTTGATTTATACCCTGTTTTATTCTGAAAATAGGGCTCAAAATGATGCTATGGTTTTGACTGCCCTTACCTGTGGGTGTACGTGTACGTACGTGCACACACATGCACATATGCACACACAGATACCCAACTATCTTGCACTCAATACTAAATGATGTGACAAATACAACATCAAGATTTGTCCTCAGTCAGGCTCTCAAAACACTTCTTATCACTTTCCAATGTTTGTTCATCTTCACATAATGTCATTTATCACATGTTACCTTACTTGTTATCATAAACTTGCCCTTCCACTATAAGCTTTTAACAGTGAAATGCACTGAGTCATGTTGCCCCTCTGTTTGGAAAGACATGCTGGTAAATGGATTGAAATGAAGGAGAGAGTTGTGTGGAAATTTCTGAGTTTGTACTAAACTGGTGCATTACAAAGAAGCACTGTACATGCAGAGAAGGAACAAACAGTATCACATATTAAATAACTGGTTTTGGTATTTGTGTAAAAGAGAAAATTACTTTATGTAATTGTATAAATTAACAGAGAAAAATGTTGAGAAATGAAGGCAATGAGGGAATCACAAAAAAATAATAATAATAATAAAAACTAGTTAGTCTTAAAAGTACTGCCACAATTCTTTTCCCCCTCCCGCTTCCTTCCTCCTTTTTATGCTGTAAGAGACTAACACGGTTACATTTTTTTAAAAAAATTAAAAACTGATGAGAGTATGATGGCCATATTTAAAAGAAAAGCAATGAAACTGCCTATCAAATATGAGCAATTATTCCGTATATTGTAAAGATTTCCTTTGACAACTATGTTTCTGTGCACAACAGCAGTTCCATTTTCTCTCCCCATATAATCCTTTTCATGGAGACCAGCCAACTTCGGCCATTTCCGCACTAGACTGTTATAGCGCTATTGTTCCACTTGCAACATCCCATTGAATCCTGGGGTTTGCAGTTTTGGGAGGGGCCTCCCAGCCCCTCCCGAAACTGCAAACCCCAGGATTCCATAGGATGTTGCAAGTGGAACAATAGCGCTATAACAGTCCAGTGCGGAAATGGCCCTAGATTTAGGGATGGAGACAAGGCAATCTTTCTTTTTCTGTAACAGTGTAGCACTTTTGCACCTAAGAGTAAATTATGTCTGTTCATTAATACAGGGAAAATAGTTGTACTCTGGGACACCACTGATTGAGCTAGTCTGATTTTGTACTCTCAGAGACCTCAGCCTTTGAAAATCAAGCCCTTCTATCAACACAGCATTAGTTATTTAACTTCTAAGTCCAACTCTCAGGTCTATTTCTTTATCATGTGATGGAACATTCACTTTCAACATACAGGTGACTACTTCACTTAAGAAGAGCATTACAAGCACAAAATAATCTCAGTGACTAACAGGGCCACATCAGACAAAAGTAGGACTGTTTAAATAATGAAGTATAACAGAGTTCTGCAGGGAATTCTCCACTCTGCTGTTAAATCTTTCATCTTAAATTAAGATAGGCTGCTATAAAATGCAACACTTCCATCAATAAATAAATGACTAAACTAGGGTTTTTAAAGGTATGCTATATTGCCTTAAAGCCTCCTTGGAGCATTAGTTGCTTGGTTCATGTGGTTCATTTCCAGGATAGGTACCAGAGTTAAATCAAGCTGGCTTTTGTTAGTAATTCAATTTTCATTCAGCTAATGCCATAAAATTGCTTGCTCTTCAGCAGAGTTAAAAACAGATTCAAGGTTCATGTTCACGTCACAAAATAGAATCAAGGAAGTAAGTACTCATACTAAACTTTGAATTCAGAAGAACTGCTTTCAGCTATTCACTTCATCTTGAAAACAGGGCAACAAATATAACCCAGTATTATCCAGAAGCAACATCCCGTTTGCTTGTTTTGAAGAGATTTAGTTGAAAACCATGAGTAATATCTCACAAGTATTAGGAGCTCTTCAGTCTAATCTGACCCATGTCTTTATGATAATTTGCTTGTTCTGTACTTCTGGTCAGCTAAATATGTGTTCAGAATACATAAGTGGTGTTGCAATTTCAGTCATAATGGGCACAGGGAGGCATGGTAGTGGAGGCAAAACAAACCAATCGAGGAGAAGAGCAGAAAGATATCTCATGGCTGTTCCTCCTTCTGGTTCAACATCCAACCGAAAGATTACTGACTATGCAAGTAGAGGTCCAACCGACCACAAAGTACTGCTGCTTAACACCAAGTCAGTATGATCCAGGAGTTGATCTTGGATAAGCAAGCCGTCCCTCCCCCCAATGTATAACTGAGACCTAATTAACTGAAGAGAAGGGCTTCAACTTGAGCCACTTATACCCATCAGGTTTCTGGGTGCTGAAGCAAGCAAGATCTGATGAGTGGGGAGAAATCACTATCATGAGCAAATTCCTCTACTGAGGTAAATTTTGAGTGTATACACCTGGCAACAGGACACGACGATAAGATGTGGATCCTATTGGTGTGTCATCCATTCTGCTGCCCATCTGTTTGCCAGGGCTGCTGGAGGTGAACTCAGAAATGGTGTTAATCTCCCTCAAACTTATTGTGTTGAAAGATTTTAACATCCATGATGAGGCATCCTAATCAGAACCAGCTCAGGATTTCATGGCTTTTATGGCAACCATGGGCCTATCTCAATATCTACCACTATGTACAGTATGTTTTGGCAAAAAAATATTTGTATGGCCTTCTTCAGGGCCTATTAATGAAAGGGGAATAATACACAAACATTAATATAGACAACATGTCTATTTTAATTTTCTGTTTTATATTATTGTCTATGCATTGTCCCTCTTTCCTCAGTTGCCATAATGAAGGCCATTCAAATACTTCCTTGCTGAAATGCACTGAGCTTTTTAAACAAACAAAAACTCCTTTTATCCTTCCTGAGAGTGAGACTGTGGCCATTTTCACACTATACGCCGTTAGTGCATTGTAGCATTACAATCCTGGCACTGCCATTCACACAATGCCATTGGGCTAGGAACATTCTCTTCCGCACCCTTCCGCCTTAAGCAGATGAGTAGCAGTATCACCACTAGTGTTCCTTCCACATTACAACATCCTTGGCCACTCCCTTGCCCTGCCTCCACCCTGCTCAACTGCCCCAATTTGTCTTTTTGGGGTTTTGTTTGTTTGTTTTTTTGTTAAGCTGAACTAGTGCAGCCATGTTGTAACCTCATGACACATCAGTACACTATTGCAATGTTGCATTATAACACTAAAAAAATGTATTTGAATTTTTTAAAAAAATTAACTCAAAGGAGAAAATTAAAATGAACATAAAGAGGTGGTAGATTCCAAACTTGTCACACCATGAGAGTCACTGAGGGAGGGATAAGCTGGGCACACTTGCAGCCCACTCACTGCTAGATCTGCAATAATAGGAAGCACTATCAAGTGCTGTAACAGTACCACACTAAGACAGCTGAGGGGATTGAAGTACTAAAGGGGGCTGAATGGATTTTTTTCTGGGAATAGAATATGATGGTTTGATGATGCTTGGGGGAGGAATAGCTGCTGGATAGTGATGACATCGTGTGGTAGCATGGCTCCTGGACTAGAAACAACCCACCACTGTTGTGCTATAGCAACGTTGTGCGGAAATGGCCTACATCTTTCTTTTACAATAGGTTTCAAAGGACATTATAGTCTCTTTTAATATCATTGCTAGCCAGATGGATTGACAAGAACTTTCTTGCCAGGTGGAACTTGTGTTGAGAATTTTGGCTCAAACAGGATCTTATATTCATTTGTTTGAGAGACAGAATCTCTCTTGTTTCCTTTCTGTACCCTGCTCCTAATTCTGTGAAGTAGGCAATGATGGTGGAAGCTGAGGACGGTTTGGAGATAAGCCAAGAAGAGCTATAGGTGGTATAGTCAGAATGTTATCATATGAGATTTAGCATCTGCCATAGGACCATGTGAAGAATATAGAAGTAATTGTTGAAAGGGGCAAGTTTGGGCAGGACAAGGGCCCTGGTGTAGGTTAAGAAGCTTGCCGTATGCATAAGAAAAGAGAAAGGACATGAGGGTGGTTATGTATGGGAAAGAAAACAGAGTGATCTAAGATGTGTGCCAAAACACGCTAGGAACCACATTTGTAAGATATAATTGTTAAACACCATTATCATTTTTTCTCATCTATTTCCTACTTATTTCAGTATTCTCTTCAGTTTTCCATGATTAAATTGTAATGTCTATGTACAAATCACTAACATTAAACTATTTCTTCTTAATCTATTTCATCTGCCTTGCTCTCATTTCATAAAGTATTATCAACACTCTAACTTAATTTAATACATATATACAAACTTGATAATCATCTGATTCAGAATACAAATTTCTTCAGATCATAATGCTTAACAAACAATAACAAAAACCAAGCTCTATTCCTCTCAGAGTTATTTTCTGGCTCTGAATATAAAGTAAAAGGTTGCAAGTTGCATGGTCAGCATTCAGCAAAAGAAGCATCCAAAGCATTATAAGCTCAGAAACATTTTTACCATTAAATCCCATAATTTTGATAAAATACTAATTTTCTGCTTTTGAACTACATGACGACTTATTTAAGAATATTTTTGTTTGGTGAGAGCCTTCTGCTTTGATCAACTATCATGATTGCTTCTCACAAATTTTTTATGTGGGCTGCTGTGCCCCATTCATGCTTTACCACATTTTCTTGTTCCAGAAATGTCTGTTCCTGGGTAGAAGTCAAATTTGAAATAGCCCTCCACCATGGTCACCACTTGGCACTCCCCAGAAGAATTCCAAGAGGGCAATACGACAAGGCATATATATATGTAAAATCAATCACAACAAGTGAAACAACAGCAGAAGCCAACGGTCAACTCTTATAAATCAAGTAACTATTGTGCTGACTTCAAATAAATCCAAGGGAAATTGGTACTGATTTTTAAGACTACAGTCTAGTTAAACAGAGCATAGTGGATGAAATCTACATATGAAATTGCCACATCTCAGGCCCCAGTACTGAGTCTCCAGTGTTTATGAGTCATCACTAGTCAGGAGAGACATGGTTGCAAATTCTCCAGTTTCGGTGGGCTCAGCTTCAGCAAGAGGAAACGGCTGTTCAGATCTCCAACTAAGCTAGTACAGCAACAGTTTCCTGAAAGTCCCAAGATACCACTGATTTGTTGATGCAACACTTGTACCACTCTCCAGTGGCTCCATGTACTTATGTAGTTAGCCTCTTCTTCCTTCCCTCCCAATCACTGTGGCGCCAGGGCTCACATTCCACTCTGCATCCACCTTCTGTCTAGAAAGCACTAGATCAGATTAAATGTTCCTTATTCCACCTCCAGAAGTAAGTGATAAGGAATAATCCCTTCATTTCACATCTAGGCAAAGCTCCCTGGCTAAGATTTCTGCCATAATTTCCAAACTGAAAAATATGTCCTGCCTCTCTCTTAATGCCTACTGACATCACCAGGGGCTGTCCCTAGGTCTCAAGTTTTAGTCAGGAAATGTCAAGACCCGAGGCAGACCTGAACTGGCAACTATCAACATGTCTGAGGAAAAGCAATTCAAAAAATAAAGTACACTGTTTTTGTTTATTGATACTAGTTTGTGGATTGCCCTACCTCTGCCTTCTGTCATAAGAAAAGATTACTTCTTTTAAGATGACATTGCCTATTAATGGTTTATTAAGAGTAATTTTAAATGTTATATTACTATTTGAAAATATCTTTTCAATCAACCAAAATACTTTTAATTTATTAATTTAAGTATTTAATTGATTGAACACTAGGCCCCCACTAATTTTTAGAGTCAAAAGCAGTTTTAAATATGTATGTTCAATGGAAAATCAAAGTTATTATTCTGTACTCTACATAGACATCATATGAAATGCTAGCTATGAGAAAAACTAAAGGTAAAATTTGTTTGAAGAGATTAAAAGGATCTATGAAATGATTACAAAAACTAAAATTAAAGAGCCTGGAATCATTTTTTTTAAAAAAAAATACTGAAAAACTAAAGTAAAAAAATTGTTTGTGTTTAATATGCTATGTCACAATGGACAGCACATGTCATGAATTAACTTGATCCACAGTGTTATGGAAGTATAAAGATGGCATGTAACAAACAGTTCAAGAACTGTTAAAATAAAGTTGGACAGGGTAAAAAAAAGATAATAAGCACATCTCAGTCTATGCCCATAAAATGAGTATTATTTTGCATTCTGACTTCACTTAACTTCATATCAAGGAATTATGTTATGGGTGATCAGCGTACTGGAACGGTGGCACTATAATTTCCAGACACTCCTTCAGAGACTAAAATAATGTTAACTTTTTAAATGACTGTAGGGCTCTATGTTAAAATTGGAGTGGTCTAGCAAGAAAATGTTTCATAAACATGGAGCACATATGCTTAAGGTGATATTAACTACAATAGAGGGACCCATCTAAAATAAGGGTCATGAGAGAATATAGTTTCACTTTTCACATTTTACTACCCTTCACTGTGACACTGCTGGGATTTTCTATCAACTTGGCTCTAATAAGAAATGAGCAGGACGGGGAAGAAAAGTGCCTGGGATGACAGGCAACTGGGAGATAAGATGGAGAAACAGAGATGGTTTGTAGTTCACCCACATTTTATATGAGAATGGGGCAGAAATGATAGAAATAAACATTATGTGTCTGTGTCATATCTACCACAGATGTTAGACACTATGAAATCATCATATGGGAGTGGCAAAAAATACCAATGCACTTTATGAAAAGTGTTCTTAGTGGGACAACTTAATAATGATTAATCCAAGTTCCATGATTGCAAAAGGACTTAGTGTGATAAACTTCCTCTTGATCCTGCCTGTAAATATGAGTAACATAGGTTTTTGCAACAATTGGAGAAAAAGTAATGAAGTACAATATAAAATTATTTGGCAAGGTGTCTATCATTTCTGAGTTTTCAACCACAGAATGATTGTTATTTTCAATAGAGTGAGATTGTTCATTATCACATATATCTCCATAT
Source organism: Ctenosaura bakeri (assembly GCA_948474755.1). NCBI lineage: Eukaryota > Metazoa > Chordata > Lepidosauria > Squamata > Iguanidae > Ctenosaura > Ctenosaura bakeri. The sequence goes on from CAOLHI010002200.1 coordinate 52,539, forward strand.
TACAGACGAAAGACAAGTGTAGATTTTCTGTAATGCTTGAAGGATTTCTATATGCCTAAAAACATCAAAATGCCTTCCTAGAAACTATAACTGGCCAAAGCTCCCGGGAACATGTTTCCAGACCTTCAAATACGCTTGAAATGTGAATCACAAGGCATAACACTATGGCCCTTTTCGCATGTTACCTGTTTGCGCGATGGGGGAGGGCGTCTCGCACAAGAAGCCTCGTTCAAAACGCTGCTGCTTCCCTCCCTCCTTCCTACCGCAGGTCGCTTCCTGTTTGCGTGACCGTCGGGCCCCGCCCCTTCCTTCTGTAGCGCAGTATGGGAGTTGTAGGCTGCGCTGGGGAGGAAGCGCTACCCGCCCGGCTCGCCAACGCACCGCACGCAGGTAAGTGTGCGAGGGCGCCGCGAGCATTGCGCGAGCGCGGGGCATTTTCGGCTTAAAGCCAAAAATAAAAAAATGCGCCTGTGCCCTGCTTCAGCCTTGTGAGTGCCACGCAAGTGGGAGTGCGTCGTACAGAGCGGCACTCCCATTTGCACGGCGCTCAAGGGGCACTCGCACTAGGAAAAAAACATGCAAAAAGGGCTTATGTTTTTCACTATAATGTCTGAATTGACCCTAACAGATGTTACTTTTGAGTAGTTATACCAGCAATTAGGTTTTCATGATGGTGTAGCCATTGCTGAACAAATTCATCATCATACCACAGGATATCACACTAGCACCTTGAGTTCATGCATGCTGACATTCCATGACATAGGAACTGCTGCATCAGTCAACACCACAGTTGTAAAATAGCATCATGGTGAAAAACTACAGACCTGGAAAGACAGAAGACATTACTATAACACTTAGGTCAGCTATATAACAGTCTAAAAGCAATCGTGTCACCAAAGAGACACCACAATGCTGCACACCCAACGGTCAACTGAATATCTTTCAACAGCTGTGCAACTGATATGGGCAATCGCTCCCTATATACTTTGCATATGATGGCACCACAGGTACACCCAGGCAACATACGCTGTGCAACATCTTAACTATCCCCCCATCACAAACACATAATGCTGTGCCTGCACACTGTGGCTTCCACACCATCTTCAGTGGAATGTTTAACTCCATGATATTTGCTGAAAACAAATCCATTTGACATAGAGAACACCTGCCCATGGAGTCTTTAAAAGCAGTGATACTGACATATACCTCAAGGAGGACTGAATGTACTACATGAAACAATTTGGAGTAGAAAGACAGAACCTGTGAGTGGAGTGACAAACAAGTTTTGATTTGCTGTTGAACTTGTTGAACACTATCAAAATTTGTCTGAGTAGAAAAAAATACGTTGTATAAATTATCTGCTACAAAATTAAGCAAATAATGTTTACCATTAAATATTTATCATTAAATCATTAAATTAAATACAAGTATATCTCAGTTAACAAAGTAAGATGTGTTCCTGGGCACTACTTCTTTGGTAATGAAACTTTGGTACCTGAGGTACAAATTACTTCTTGTTAATGGAAAGAACAGGGATAGGTTCCTATACCACAAAAGATAAGAACAGTTCAACATACTTAAGCAAACTTTTTATTAAAAAAAAAATGCATGTGTGAAATGAAACAACAAGGTCAGGTAAGCTTTGAATAACTACACAAAAATATTTTTACTTTTCTAAACCACATCTTTCCCTTTTCAACAGCCTCCACAATTCTTATGGTTTTCATTTTGGTGGTAAAACTTAACTGATTTATGCTTCTTCAATATGTCAGGGTGGGTGATAAGGCAGGCTAATTGACTTTCCTCTTTTCTGTTTTGTTTTCACATGTGCTCTGTAAGTGATTCTAGGAGCAGCTGTTCACCTTGCCCAAAGTATATAAACACACCCACGTACTGCAGAGTAAAGTACCTAGAAAAGAATCCCTCTCCATTTTTATTTTTATTTTTTTTGCTTTATTGCATTGTTTACTGTAGAAATGCTGCTGCAACCCAATGTTGGAATTCTGTCTTTCTGCTGCCCCCTTTACCATCCTCCTAAAGCCAATGCTGCAAATAAATAAACAGACAAACAAACAAACAAACAAATAAATAAATCATGCTAGATAGAATACAAGAAAGGGGCAGCTGGGCTGGACTCCCTTAAAATACGTTGTAAAAAGGTGCTGCTTTCCCAGAGGCTTTAACTAATATGCCTGTACTGTATAAAAAAGATGTTCTGGCTTGTCCTTTATTAATACCGGGAAACACTACAGTCCGTATTATTTTCCTGTTTTACATTCTTAACAGTGTACCTAGAAAATACTACATTACTAGATATAATGTATATCCTTCTATGGAAAAGACAGAAGAAAAAGCAGGAGACCAGGAAAAAGGACACTGGAGCTCTATTCCCACAAATGTTGTTGTGTTCTTAACCAAATCAACTGTGCTCACATGTATCCATTAAATGCAAATATAAATTAGGAACACTGCTATGGTAGTGTTTTCAGGAGCACTGAAGTACTTTTTTCAGGTATTTGAAGATATTTACTATTTACAGGCATTGCAGAGAAGATTTTTAAAATCAGCAGTGAATAATACCTGTAAACTTTTAAAAAACAGATTAAGGAGAACTACTTGATTAGACCAAAGGCCTATGTGGTCCCAAATTTGCTTACCAACCAATGGCTGCCCAGATGCATATGGAAAGCAGTCAAGTAGGATGATATTCTTCTGCCTATTCTCAACAAATGGTTTACATGTATTCATTAATGTATTCATCAGAAGGAGATACTGACAGTGCCATCATCCATTAATTTTCCTGTCCTCTTTTAAAGATGTCCAAGTTGACACCCACCATTAACCATGAGAATTCTAGTTTTGCTATTTCAGGAATGTTTCCTTTTACTTGTCTTATATCACCTGTAATTCAGCATGAGTAAAGATGGTCCCAGTGATGAGACCAGATTCTAGTTTTATAACAGCATGAGAAGATCATCTCCTTCTCCACTTCTTGAACATCAAACATAATTTTGTATTTCTCTCTCCTGTCTCTCAATTATTTTTTATTTTCTAAATTAAAATGCTCCAGAAGTTGCAACTTTCTCTTACATAGAGAGCCACTTGGTTGTTACCAAAATGTGGGTAACTCAGGGATCTACCTGCAGTGCTAATGCCTCCATTCAAAGGTGAGGAATTATTAGCTCAAATTAGGAGGCCTGCAAGGTGTGTGGGGATAACCCAACAAGATCTTGGACATCAATGTTTACAAGGTCTTCTGCAGGGAAGAAACAGCCAGAGATTCAAAAATAAACTAGAATGTGTTTTACTGAGGGAAATTCAGTCACACACACACACACACACAAGATCCAAACAGTCACGCACTCACACAAGGCTAACTGAAGGAAAAGGAAGACAAATTTAAGATGGGGAGATTTCAGCGTAAAATGGGTGATATTTATCAATCCAGAAAAACAGCAAAGAAAGTGGTGATAGGGCTTAGACTTGCACCTAAGGACAGTACTTGTTTGGAAATCAGAGTGACAGTGTGGCATTCAACAAGTGAGATACTGCACCTGACTGTTCAAAATGGAGGGTTTTTATATCCAAAATCTGTCTGGAGGGCAAGGGTGTAAATGGCTCTCTGGCTAAGCAAAAAATAGAGGTTACAACATGGAAAATGGGGTCCAGATAGAGTTAATGGTTTTAGTGTTAGGTGATAGAGAGTTAATGGCTGTCATAATAACTCTGTAACAGTGGACAGGTAAAAACACAAGGAGAAGAAATGTCCAGCTGCTAGGAGGAAAGGCTGAAACAATCAGTGGTTTGGTGGGAACTTTCCATTGCTATTGTCTGCCAGCAGAGATGTTACAGTTTTACTTAAGCCTATTATCTCTGGAGTTACCCGGTGATTGTCCTGACAATGACCTTGGTTATGCCTAGAGGGGATCTCTGAACTACTCTGTAGCACTTATGTGTACTGTAGCCAGTATTTTTCTCTCTGCCTAGCCTGGCCTTACAGTCATATCTGGGTCCATTTTATATCAATGCCAATTAATATATTTTGCCAGTTAAGTCCTGGTGGCGCAGTGGTTAAATGCCAGTACTGCAAGCCACAAGGTTGTGAGTTCGATCCTGCCCGGCTCCAAGGTTAACTCAGCCTTCCATCCTTTCGCAGGTCGGTAAAATCAGTACCCAGCTTGTTGGGGGCATGTATAGAAATGTTTCGAAATACATGCTATTTGTAAGTTGTTCGCCACCTCGATACATATGGCGGGATACAAATAAATAATAATAATTTTAAAAAGTCATATTTCATCAATTAAACTATATCAAATCGGGGGAGGAGATGGTAAAAAGATGGATGCCCTTTTCTGCTTCTTTTGCAACTCTACAATATCTTTTCTTAGCTACCATAAAGAAAATAGAAGATACTTATGTATTTACTTACTAACTTGCTATTAAAAATTTAAACCCTACCCTAGACCTTAGGTTAGCACACAAAACACAATTCTATGAATAGTTTACCGTGTGCCCAAACAAATCCTGCATTTTCTTCAACCAGGAAAGATATACATGTGTTCACATATGATTTCATGGTCACATGTATCAGCCCAGCAGCTCAAAGATCATCAGTCCCATTACAGTTTATCAAGAAACTGGTGAATCTTGAGGCTTGTTTGTGCAAGAACTTGCTTCAACTGTCATAGGCTACCTCTATAAAACTGCAGTTCATAATTTACTTCAATCCCTAGATCAGGAGTGGACAGCTCATGGTCATCCAGATGTTGTCAGACATTAGCTTCTCTAATCTAATTAACAATCCAACACTCTCTGAAGAGCTACATGAGTCTCACCTCTGACCTAAACATTACAAAAAACAGTAGCACATCCTTCCCCATCTTTCAAATAATACTTAATTCTTGTATACACTGACCAGACTGACAACTGGGAATGAGGTAAAACATTCTTAGGATGTGTTTCAGGGTACTAACTTGATTGTTCTCCAACATAGTTTCCACGTAAATTGTTAGTATTTTCCTGAGCACTGAGCTTATTCTTATCCGTTTTTAAACATTTATTAGTTTGTAGTGAATTTGCTGGCTAATTAAAGTTTTGACCTTCTCTTTGCAGTTACACCAAACTGACTGACTTTAATTGGGAATAAAGCACACCCTCTATTTTTTTCCTGTCTAACACCGTATATACAAGAAAGATCATTACAAATATGTTCTTGAATGTGTATTCTGTAAAACAAATAATTGAGAAAGCAACAACAGTATGTAATTTGAGGTAAAATTAATTACTTGGACAATAGATGTGTTTTGTATCCTCATGTGTTAAAATGTCCTAATTTTATATTTTTCTGTTTATTTCAACAAGTATTCAGGTTGCACTAAGACTTCTGAAGGAACTCATCTTCAATTTAAAGTTCAGATTTAAGGTTTAATGGGTACTCCTTTTTATGAGTACTTTGCGCTCTTGATTGTGTCTAATTCATTGCATAAATCACCTTGAAGAAAGATGTTCTGCTCTCACTTTCCAATCTTGTTTGGAGCTGTTGCTAACAGCTTTTAATTTGGGAAGTCTGTCTCTGAGTTGACTGCGCCTCACTGGTTTCAGCTCAATTGTTTCCCTAGCCAGCAGAGCATTTCATTTTTCCTGAAGGTCACTGCAGACTGCCAAGGCTTTGAAAGCACACCAGCATTTTCATTGATGCTGCAATCTAACATTGCAGTAGCATTAGGATAAATGAACACAGGCATGTATGCGCATGACTTTTCCTATCAACAATTACAATATTTATTATGATACAAAGTAAACAAGGTCACCAACAAAGGAAGAATGGGAAATAGCCTGTCTTCTTGAGTTTGTCTGTATTTTATTTGCCTTGAAGTTATTATAATATCTTCAGTATTATTCTACTGGATGGGGAATACAGTGAAAAGACATACATATTGCCTTATAATATCATCAGCTTAGGGAAATGGCTGCTCCAACAATAGTACTATAACACTGGAACAAACCAGAGACGCAGTTAGCAGCTTGTAGAGTAAATAGAGACTCCCATTAAAAGAGGAACACAGCAGCCATCTGTTGGAAAAGGGATGCCATTAGCTATAGCAGACAATGGAATTGATCCAGCTTGTTTATTCTCACTCTTTCACACACACACACAAATGAAATAAATTAAGCAGGAAAAAAACCTGAAACAGAAATCTTGTTCTGATTTAGTCAAACAAAGGTAAAACTACATGCAAAACAAAAAAGTAACTACTCTTTCACAATGCAGTGGACCCTCCCTCACTGCAACCTCTGCACATGCAAATGCAAGGTCACGCAAAGCATTGCATCCATTATAGTCAATGGACACAATATGTGTGTCACTGCTCACATCACATCTATTGACTTTAAGGGGAGATAAGCACCCATGTTTTTCTGTTTCAAACAGGATTTCTTGGAACAGAATCCCTGCATATACAGAGCGTACACTGTACAGACATACTTCTGTTAACAAAACCTCTGACAAGGACGCTCCTTTTTATAGGTTTTTTTTTTATACTTGCCCATTCCCCTCCTTCCCCTCTCATTTTCTGTAAAGCTGGAATTCTACTGTAGCTGTGTGAGTCTTCCTGCAACACTCAAGGTAAACAGCAGCTGCCTCCAGACTTTTCTGACCATCTGCAAACAGCAAAACAAAAAGAAAAGAGAGAGCAGATAAACTTGCCTCTCCAATTACACCCAGAATGTTAAATAAGGCAGAAATCTATTAAGTCGGGCCGCCAAAACAGAAATCGTAACAAAACTGAAGATTAGCAAAAGAAAAATAATCATTCTTGGATGCACTTTGAAAGAAGCTTTCAAATAGATTCACTATGGTTTATTATGCAAGGCTTACCCTGACCTTTCACATATGCATATTATTAGCTTTGAATAAAATAGCTGCTGAAAACATGTTGACCTGCTCTTTTTTTTTTTATGGCGCATATCAAACCTATCTCTATTCTTTCCTTGTTATTTCTGCCTTGGGACCAAAATTTCTGTTAAAGAAGTAAAGCCCGGGAATACATCTACTTTGTTAACTTAGCGCACATCTGTATTACATACCTAGCCTAGTCTGACCAAGTACGAATAATCCCTTGTTTCTTGTGCCCAGGCCACTGCTACATTTTGGTACTGAAAATATTGAGAATATTTGGTTGTAGATGTTTGTTCAGATCCTAAGGGCCAATGACAGTTAATGAATGAAAACTAGAATTGTGTTTTAGGACTTAACTGTGCATGTATTTGTGTTAAAACTGGTTTTTAAATACAATGGAATAGTGTCTTCTGTTCACTGTTCTGGTAGAGCTAATACTGCTTCCTGTTGCTATTTCCCACCCAACCCCCCGAATCCTCAACACATCCTCACTCATGGGAATTAGGAACAAGACATAATTTTTGGAGTTGGCTTGTTTTAATACACATAAATTTAGCGTTCAGCTATGCTGAACAGCAATTAATGCAAAATGTATTAATTGCCTATGACCCTTCACCACCAAGGTGACAATTAAATCACCAGGAACAGTGGTTTGCAGACCCTTGTGGGCCACCTTCTACAAAATCCTGAGTATTTTCTCCTTTCTGCCAAGCTTTTACACATGATATAACCATCATTATCTTCCATAAGTTCTTCAAGTTCTCAGCCAATTCCACAAGAATTGAGAGCAGGGAAGCCAAAGCTAACTGCACATAATGGCTGGTGACCAAGTCAAGCCACAGTTTATGAAACCTATGAGAAACGATTATTTGCTCATGAAGCTAAACAGTACACTTTAGGATCTTGGATAAGTTGGTTCAATACCAGAAAATGAGAAAAGGCAAAAATGTGTATTTTATTCTTCAATTATAGAACCTAATTTCTTCTTCATAATAAGCTGGAAGCAGATAAGTCTTTTGAGCTATATGTTTACACTTGTTCAAAAAGTAGATTCAACTGTTGAGTAATTTTCTGATTTGTTAGACAAACGATATCCTAAGTTGAGAGGCTGTAGTACTGATCAAAATAGAAGTCAGTTTCTACTAAAGGGATAATTTTGATTAATGTCAGATAAATATATGACTGCTTTCCATTCTGGCCCAACAGTATCTCATCTGATGGTCAAATATGGCTCTTCTCAGACCATCTTCTCTACAATTGTTGTAAAACTAAAGACTGTTCAAGTAGGTATAATGCAACCAAGTTAAATTGACTATTTTTTTATTTGAAACCCAATATGGGTGGATTTTTATGGTAGGTTTAAGTATAACATACATCAAAATGAGATTTCTTTTTGTTAAACACTTACTGCCATGAATCTAAACTAACTAATGGATCTTGGTCTTTAAATACAAAGTTAAAATACTAAGACTCAAAATTCAAAAATGCATTTTTCCTTCAGTTTAAAAATGTAGAAAGGTACACAAAATTAGAGTTTTTACAGGACCACTGGTATTATCCAAGTACCTTAGCAGCAACTGAATGTTAATATGCTTTGGTTTAACAGGCAATCACTTTTCCTGGAGGAGCTTAGTAATGAACACTAAAATATGCCCACTTATTTAGTATGGTTTATAAATTACTAAAATCCCATAACAAAGTGTTGTTGCTATGAGCCATCAAGTCAACTTCAACTTATGGCAACCCTGTGAATAAGAAACATCCAAGAGCCCCAGTCATCAATTGCACTGTCTGGTATAGTTTTTAATATATAAAAATAAAACTCCTACTGACTTTATTAGCAATAAACAAGCTGAAAGAGAATATTAAGACAAGTAGAATCATATTTCAGCCTATAACAATTGCTAGGTTCTAAATGTAATCTCATAACTATCAGATGCCTATATTAAATCCAGCTGGATCTAGAATTTGGATGTTCACCAATGAAAGTACTACATTCAATTCAAATCTGTTTCGTACGGTAGGACTTTACAGATGAGCAAAATACTCTGAATGATCATTGTAGCTGATGACAGCAACATAACTACACTAGCACTAAAATTAGATACACCAGTTCCAAGCTTAATTATCAAGGGTGCCAGTCACATACACCTATTATTTCTGTTGCTCAGCTGCAAGACTGGAACACTTGAACATTCCATCTCCATTCTCCCAAACACCAGAATTTTCCTAAACATTTCGGAATGACAGCTACTAATCACAGTGGGGAGACTGTTTTGTGCTAAATGAACAGAAAATGGGAGAGCAAAGGAACATGGTTTCCTAAATTGTTCCCCCTGTCCTGTCTAGTAACTGCATTCTCTGTTAATATTTAAATCTACCAGGGACTCCAACCTCTGAAAAAGAAGTATGCCCTTCACTGTGGATTTACCTACATGTGAACTCCAAAAATAGGAAATATATCATCAAGGGATTAATTGTACATGACAAGTTGTATGTACACACGCAAATTTAGGAAATATTATAATTTAAACAGAAATAATACCTACATCACTATATCAAGGAAGACTGTGATCAGGTAAACTGTGGTCCTGCTTAGTGTGCTATCCAGATATTAATGAGGAATTTTAATACCCCTGCATTCTCACCGTGTGGATTTTTTCTTTCTTTAAGCCATACTTGGAAGGGACAGCCATACATGTAGAAAGGGATTTAAATAGAGGATTGTTCTTTGCAAAGACAGACATATGGTGACTCAGAACAATATCTGAATGTGCTTCCTGCACTCCCTCAGATTTATTCCGTTATTATTCAATGGGGCAGTGGGATAAGCGGCAAATTTCTCTGGCAAATTTTACTTTAGTGACAACTTTCCCGCAATGTGGTAGAAAACTGTTCTGTTCCATGTGCTATTCTACTGCCATTGCTATCCTCCATCATTCAGGATTTAAGTTTGCTTGAATGCCATGGAACTGATATTCGCAAGCCTTTAATTCCTTTGTTAACCTCATCCAACAGTGTGGGGAAATTTTTTACCTCACATACAATTTTTATTGAGAACCAAAAGAGAGTAGTGGTTTGAGTGTTGATTCTGAAGACCAGGTTTGAATCCCGCTCAACCATGGAAACTCACTCGGCCTCTCATACTCTCTTGGCCATTTTACCAAGAAAACTTTGTGATAGTTTCATCTTAGAATCTCCATAAATCAGAAACAACTTGAAGGCACATAACAACAACAACAGAACTTTTCATTGCAGAATTTTCACAGAATTAAGCTTACCATATCCCCTCATAAGAGACTGTCACCTAGATGGCAATAAACAATGTCCCTACCCTTCAGCCACATATTATTTAGTTTTCTTCTGTAATAAAAATTAATTGTCCTGAATTCTCCAAGCCAACATAATCTATTAGTATAAAGTTTTCTTTTTGAAAACCAAACTATTAAAATACCCATAGAAATTTATTAATTCTCTGGTCCCAATCAATGCTAACATATCCAGTTTTCTTTTAAAAAAAAGTCCAAATGACATTTTAAAAAAATGCCCCCTCAAATACAAGCAATGCTCTTCTACAGCAGCCACACATATGGCTTTTTTTAGGGCACATTTTGCTGCCAAAGGATACCCCTGCATGTGATTGGAACTTGTAAAATACTCCCCAAATTAATGTCATTGGTCAAGACAAAAAACTGTATGTCTTGTATTTCCCCCCCATAAAAGTTAACTTTCCTCTTGACAATACATTGAGGTGTTAAGAAAACTAAAATCTTGGCTCATGCTCAAATTGTGTTTTTTCACTAAATGAATACATGTCATTACATTACCACCCAATACTGCCCCCCCCCCAAAAATCATAACTGTGGTTTTTAACTATAGTTCAAATAAAATTGTGATGAACACTTCAAGTGGCCTATTTAAAGGCAGCATTGCTCAGGCAAGGGTTGGCAATTTGAAACTGATTTTCCAAAGTGCAGGCAGTCTGTACTACATATCATTAAACTGATTGGTGGTAATCCTCAAAATCATTCTTTCTTCAAAGAAACCTTCCTCTCAGAGCATTGCTTTTTCACTACTTTTCAGAAGTAGTTTGGGGAGGGGGTGGAAATAGTAGTCCTGTTCCATAGATTTAATGCGTACTGCACGCAAGGAAACATTCAAGAAAACATTTCTGCTTAGTCATCTCAAGCAATGTATTAGTATATGGCCCTTTTCGCACGGGCCTTTTCTCGCGCGACAGCCTCGTGAGCCTCGCGGGAGTGGGAGCGTCGCTCCGCATGACGCACTCCCCCTTCTGCCGGGCTCACGGGGCTGAAGCGGCGCGAGCGTGGGTTTTTTGATTTTCGCTTTGAAGCGAAAATCACCCACGCTCACGCAACGCTCCCAGCGCCCACGCGCACTTACCTCTTGTGCGGAGCATCGGGGAGCTGGTCGGGTCGCGCTTCCTTCCCTCCGCCCCTGCGGAAGGAAGGGATGGGGCAGGGCGCTAGCGCAACGGACGCGACATGTCCTGCTTCGCGCGCGTGCGCGTGGGTGGGGGCGGACACAACAAGCTCCTTTCTCGCATGCGCGGGGGGGTGGATGGATGCGTGAGCCGCCGCCGCCTCCGGGAGGCTGCCGCTTCCCCGCTCGTTCCTTCGCCTGCGGAAGGAAGGAGGGGAAGCGGCAGCCTCCCGGAGAAGGCTTCTTGCGCGAGCCGCCCTCCTCCGTCGCGCGAGCGCCGGCACTGCGAAAAGGGCCTATAAATCTCAGTCCACATTGAAGGACAGATGGAAGTACATACAACTAACTGCATGATGAAGGAATACAGAATCCTTCTGGTTAGGATACAAGTATACTGTTGTATACACACTCACTCAGTCTTAATGATCCAAACAAACCTCTATGTAAGTGAATTGGCTTAGATGGCCATCAAAAGTGATTTACATAATATAAGCACTTCCTAAATAAGAACTCTGTTGTAAACATGTTGAATATTTCCAATGTTTGTAAACTAAACAAACAAACAATGAACATGGGGAAGAAATACAATTTACTGATGTATTTTTACTACAGAATCACAGTCCTGGAACTAGAATGCTAGAACTATTTCCAACATTCTTGTTCCAATGCTATGTAATTCCATTCTGAATTATATGGCATTACTTCAGTATTTACATTGCTTTGTATATTCTCTTCATTTTAAAGGAGAAGGAATCTTTGAAAGAATTGACCCCAGAAGTGAATATGCAACCTGCAGAATAGGCAGCAAGATAGAGCAGCATCCATATTGATTGCACAAACATTTGCAGAAATAGTGTCAGGACCTGCCAGTTACCAAATTCTTCCTTCTAGCATGATTTGATCTTGGCTACCTGGTAAACCAGCAATCATTTGCACAATGGAAAATTGCTTTGTATACTTCACTTCCAGTAGCCTTAGAAAATCACTTCAGCTAGTACAAAAGATTTTGCACAGGCATAGTATTACTACTGGATCCAGGCTTCAGTGTGTTTTGTGTTTAATCAATTGAGGGTACAATCCTAAAGATGATGCTTTTAGCAGCCTAGTCACTGGGAGAAACACAGATTCTGAGTGATGGGTTACAGCAGTATGTCTGCAGCAAACAATGCAACAAAGTTTAAGCCAGGAAGGGATGGATTTCTACTCTGGTCATCCTGTTGTAGCTGTGTGCGCCTGCGTACAACAGGCAATCTAAACAACAACTGCCTCCAGAATCCCTCACTGGGAATGCTTGAACAGCAAGACACAGAAAAAAAGGAGAGCAGATAAACTTGCCTTACAGGTTCTCCAGCATGTTACAAAAAAGCACGGATCTAGAAATCTGACCACCAAAAAGGAAATCATAGGAGACGGAAAAAATATATCTCTGGAGGCATTTCAGAAGAAGCTTTTGTGTAGTTTCTAGAAGATTCAAGATGTTTTTGTTTAAGGCAAAAGGAAACCTCCTCTGAACAAATCTTGGAAAGAAAACCCTGTGATAGGTTCCTCTTTGAGTCACCCTAAGTCAGAAACAACTTGAAGGCACACAACAACAATGTAAAGCTTACTTGAACTGAGCTGGTTGCTTCATTTTATACAAGTATATTGTTAGTTTTGGATAAAAGATTTATTGAAACATGTTAAAGTGCCCTTCCTTTTTTGTAGTGTTTTTATTATTACTCTTTCTACATTACCTCTGCTTCTGGTACCAAATTTTCTGTTAAAGAAGTAATGCCCATGAAAGTATCTGTTTTGTTAATTTGTTAATATACTTGTAACTGAATACTTAATGTAGACCTATGTGGCAAAAAAGTTTGGAACTCTTTAAAGAAACATTTCATTTAATAAAAAAGTGTTATTTAATCTGTTCTCTGTGTATTATTTAATGTGTTCTCTGTGTTTCACTGTAGCTGAGAATGTTATTTCAAAGTTAACCATGATGCAAAGTTTGCCATCATGTTCCATACTAATAAGTTTTCTTACATCAGCAAATACTTCTTAGGAAACAATGATTTCAATACTTAAGATCTATTGTGTTTTCTTTATACAAAGAGAAAACTAAAAGTAAGGTAAGCCTACAGTGGATTTTGAAAAAGCAACTACACCTACTTCTAATATGTATTTTGGAGCTTATAACCTTTACTCTTGCATTCAACCTAGAATCTGAATGTCTTCCTCACACTAGAGACTCAAGTAATAAAGATTCTGTAGATCAAATTAAGATTCCATTCATTCTACCCCTGTTTTAAATCAGTCTCTCTCTCTCATTCCCTCTCTCTCTCTCTCTCTCCCTTCTGTCTCTCTCTCTTTTTTGTCTCTCTCTCTCTCTCTCTCACACACACACACACACACAAACTTTAAGATATGGTTGACTGGCACAATAGCAAGGGAAGGGATTTGTCTGGAGTCTTAAGTAAGTGCCAGAGGTCCTGCTCTGCGTGCCCTACTGAAAACAGTCTGGTGAGAGGCTACAAGAAAGGGCAATTTCTCAGCTGCGGCACCCCATTAATAGAATTCTACCCCCAAGAAAAATCCATTCAGCACCAAAGAAAGCTCTTATTTAGACATTTTACATTCTTAAATTTTAGATTTTATTGGACAATTTTCATATACCTGTACAGTATGCCCTTGGTATCCTCTAAAGTTTGGTTCCATGACCCTTGATGGATACCAAAATTTGTGAAAGCTTAAGACCCATTATGTAAATGGTGTAGTAAAATTGCATCACTTATATAAAATGGCAAAATCAAAGGTTTGTTTGTTTGTTTGTTTTGATTTTTAAAAAAATATTATCAAGCTATGGTTGGTTGATCTTGTGAATACAGAAACCAAGTTTATGGAGGGCCAATGGTATAGCTTTTTACTGTATAGTGTTTTAGTGCACTGTACCTTTTTTGTTAGCTTTTTGTAATCCTCTATGAGAGCTTTTGTTAATGAGCAGATTTAAAATATTAAACAAAATACATCAAACTGGAATTATTCAGACTTCATTGCATTCATATCCATAGAAAAACTGATTATTTATACCAAGGATCTCTTCTAACTCTGACTTCAAACTTAAGGACTGTTTATGCACTCAATTATGTCAGTGTAACAACCTCTAAAACTCTCTTTAGTTTTTTTTTATTTGCTTACAGATTAAAGGAATTAATCAGAGGCTGAAGTCATCTGAAAGAGAATTAGCAACCTATATCAACAGTAAGAGTTTCTATTATATTTTGTTTGTTTTGGTTTATTTTATTTTAAGAGAGTAAGCAGGCAAACAACAGCAACTTGCTGTCTCTGGACTTCACAGTGCCAAAAAAAAAAAAAAAAAGCAAGGGGGAATGATTAAAAAAAAGCAAGATGATTTGGTGAAAACAATTCATTACTTCTTGTTTATGAAGACAGGAGAAAGTCATTATACGAGGGACTGGCAAGACTCATCGTATCTGGGAGCCACTTTGCTCCACACCTGATCAAAAAGAGACGCATACCCCCACATCCTCATCCCACAACCATATTTTCAACCTATAAGTATTACTAAGCCCCTCCTGCACTCTCTAGGGACAATGTAGGACACCTCTGGCAAATTTTTTGAGCTCCCTAGCTTTGAAATCTATTCTGGGTTTTGGAAAATACCCCCTCATCTCAAAACAGCCTCCCCAACCTGACAAAATTCTCTCACATGGGCCCTAGGGGGCTTTTGGTGAGGGATCAAGGGAAAAAATAAAAAATGCATATAAAAGTAAAATTTTGTTTTTCTGTTGTGTTTAGATTACTTTTGCCTACTAAGGAATCTAATTATCACTGTTACTCAGAAGTGCTGCTTCTGAGTAGACGTGGTCTTGTCTAACTGCACTATTTCTAAACAAAATCCTGTTTCTTGTGCATTGATTCTCATCTTGCAAATATTTGGAGAATACAGCTGAATTCTTACATTAACCTTTCAATGTGAACATGCACATAGTGAAGCAATACCCAGCTTTCAAAGGAAGGAACGAGTACCATCTATGGCCACAATCTGATTAGATAAGTACTGGAAAGAAAAGCCTTTCCATCTTGCTTATGCTGATGGTCCAGAAGTCCAAAAGCTACTCCTTCCCTGGTTGTTTAATGGCAGTTAGGTGGCTCCTAAAGGTAGCTTCAATGCCTGATCACTGATTGGATGCAAGGATATGCATGGGAACCATCTATCTTCCACTGCATATCTGGGGAAGAAACTACCAGACAAGAACACACAACGCTTCCATTTCCATGGCAGTGTGACAGCAGACAGATAGCAGCTGGGAACACCCTTACAGCCAGGCAGTGGCCAAAGCTAGACTTGTGTCAGGAACTATCTAAATGATCTAATACAGCCACAGCAAATGCTTTGTGAAGGAATTACTGGATGCCTCTTTATGCAACAGCCAAAAAGTATTTACACTGGTGTAACCAGAAATAACATGGCTGGTTACACTAGTTTGGTTACACCTATGATAACTGAAGCCCCTGTCAGAGCTGCTGATGACGAGCAGCAGCCGTTGGTTCCTGTGGCTCTGGCTGGAGATGAGTCCTGCAGCTCAAGAGCTCCCCCTGCTGCCATGGACCAAGCAGGCTCCGACGTTCCTCTGCCTGCTCCTTTAGGACAACAGGGATCCGATTCTGAAGATGGTTTGGAGCCTGTGCCAATCAGCCCACAAACAAGGCGGAGACTCAAGAGAGATAAGCAAAGGGAGGCTTCCTTGATTAAGTTCAAGAAGCAGTGACTAGCCACACCTGTGTCTTGGGCGATCTAACTGCCTGCCTGGAAGCTTTCCTTTGCTTGTGGCAAACTTCTTTGAAGCCCTCCTCTTGCCTGTTCCTTGCTCCCAGCACCTGGTTCCTGCTACCTTGAATTGATCTCTTGACCCTTGGCTTTTGGAACTCTGACTACGGCTTTCGCTTGACGCTCTGGTAAATGAACTCCCTTGTGTAAAGTGCTTGCTTGTCTCCTCCTGGCTGGACTTTGCTGGCTCTCACTCTCCCTTCTCTGGGCTGGCTTGCCATCCAGGTCTCTGACCTTGACAACACCAGACCAGACTGGTTACACCCATCTACGTCACCATCAAAATTCCAGTCCATGGTAGCTACAAAAAAAAAAAAAGAAAGAAAAAGAAAAAAAAGTAAGACACATCCCCAATCGCTCAGTGGATGCCTGCTTTTTTTTTTTTTCTGGAAGAAGAATAACACATTTGGGCCAATATATACTTCAATGGCCTTCTTCAGGGGCTATATAAAAAACATTTAAAAACTTGAAAACCTTGAGCACTTGGAAACTTGTCTCCCTTTTTTCCCCTCTTGGATTCCACTGAGTCCTCTCCAGTTTTTCTCTCTTCTATGGTAGTTACAGCAGTTATTTTTACAACTCACTGCCTTTTCAAGGCAGTTCTCAAGAAGAGATGCCAAGGGACACTGAATCAACACTGTCCATTGAGAAGACCACGGAAAATAACTAAAGGAATAAGAGTATATAATGAGAAAACAAGAAACCTGCAAATGTGATTGAATATTCATGTCATGAAGATACAGGAAAGACTACAGAGAAGATTTGACTGATGTTCTGAAAATGTTGAATTCAGCAAGAATAAGGGAATCAGGATAACTGAACCAGGTTACTGACCCTGACTTATGGCAACCATATCACAGTTTTCTTGGCGAGATTTATTCAGAGGTTTGCCATGGGTTTTCTCTAAGTTTATTTTGGTATTTTGACAGTTCGCATCAGACCACAGAGAACCAGAGTGGTGTAGTGGTTTAACCATTGGACTACAACTGTGGAGACCAAAGTTTGAGACTTGTTTCACCATGGAACTCCACTGAGTGATCTTGGGCAAGTCACATTGACTCAGCTTCAGATGAAAGCAAATGCAACCCCCCCTCCAAACAAATCTTGCCAAGAAAACTCCATGATAGGTTCACCTTAGGGTCACCATAAGTCATAAACAACTTGAAGGTACACAATAATCACACCACAAAATAACATCCCTATGATCATTGCCTGAGATATATAAAAACTGGCTTCAGAACAGAAATACTCCTACCCTTTCAGAATATTGGTATTAGGACTCTACACCCATACTGTATATTTGTGCAATATGCAACCATATAAGTGTTTAAAAATGGTCAAGTGTAAAGCAGTGTTTGTGTATGCAGAATCAAGTGACTTCCTACCACCCACCCAAAAAAAGCCCAGAGAAAAAACACATTTTATTATGGCATATTTTGCTGATTTCTAGTGAGGTGGGCGGTAGTCCATAAAATCTTGTGAGGAGGTTTTTAGTATTTAAGGTAACACAAGGTGTCACCTTCGTAGAAAGGCACAATATAGATTAAAAAATTTTTTAAAAAATTCTATTGCTTTAAAAAAAAACAAAGAAATTATGGACACATCCCTAAACTGTCATTCTTCTGCAACCTGTAGCATAACTGAGGATTAAAGAAGGCCGTCTCAGCAGGCAGCAAGTCATAATCACCTCTGGTGAGTACGTAACAGGGATAGGGGACACCTATAGAAAGCAATGGAAAAATGATCAATAACTGATCTAGACTGGGGAGGGAGCAAGTTCTAGACATCTCTTTGGGAACTTAAACAACAGTATGATGCTTTAAAAGTAAACAATCAGTTTTAAGCACATTGACTTCTTATATAATACACATTATGAAGCTGCGATAGAAGCTACTGAAAGGAAGTACTTAAGGTTCAGCTATTTTTTTTCCCTGTAGCAAAATCGCATACTGAATTTTTGTCTACTTTTAATATTCATATCTGCATTCACAACCATTAAAAGGATGCTTTATTTTGTTGCTTTAATATGAATACATGCATGCAAAACTTCTCCTATTCATGAACAAATGTTTTCCTATTTGCTTAATTATCTTAAGGGAGTCTATAGGTTAATCTATCACACAGAACTGAAAGAGATACACAATGAGAACATTTCTAGTTATGCTTAGTTCATATTAACTGCTTTCATAATGTATTGCATTGGTAAAGACTATTAATATTTCTTTCAGATTTAGGTTTAGCATAATACACAATATTCTGGCACTGCTACTGCATACATAATACCATGTAGCTACTGTAACTTCTATTAATACAACTGTGCTCAGAAATAGCAGTATGAAGCATTGAATATTTACCACATCAGAGACATCATAAGAGAGCATGAATAAGAGATCAGTTTGTTCAGTCCAACTCATTAGCCACAAGCCCTATAATATTTCATTTCCCCTTGTGAATGCCAGGTGTGCAGTACTTCTTCAGGTATCCCTGTCCCAACAGATTGCTTGCAAGTCAGCAATCACTCTCAAGTTGATAAACAGCTTCCTATTTATTAAGGAACACATTTAATAATATATGAATGTTTCTACATTAAGCTTGCAAACTTATACGTTTATACTAGCTTCCACTTGCTCCACCACATGGGCAGAGAAAGTGATGGATAAAGAAACACAATGGAACTGAATCATACCAGGCAAGTGTCAGAGAAGAGAGCAGACTGTTCTATTAGGGGCCTCTTAAAAATACATTTGCTACACCAGAAGACCAGTAGAGGAACCTTAACAATAGTTGGATCTTTTTTGTTGGTCCGTAGGCTCAATACACAGTACGTCTGGAACTGACTGCTTTCCTGTGCTTCTTAAAAGTTCAAGTTTCAAGGACATAGATACAGAGAAACAATTAAGCAAGCATTTCAGGGATCATGCAAAGTTAAGAACAGTCAGAGATCACTGAAAGAGGGGAAAGATTCAGACAAATGAAAGATTATTGAAAGAACTACCATGTCACAAGGTTAGCCACAAACTAAGAAACGTTTTTTCAAAAAGTCTTAATTATACCCTTGCCTTGGTAGAGTATTATTATTATGCACTAACCACTCTATATCTATATAACTTTGTTTTACAGAATCATGTATGTATCTTACCAAATGACACATGTAAATTGTGTCAGTTCTATAAACCAAGTAAGCCTCAGCCCTTGTATATAAGCTGATCTAGCCTTCAGCACTGAACACACTTTCATAAAAATTGTATTAAAATCAATAAGATTTACTTGCAAGCAAATATGTTTAAGACTGGGGATTGACTTCAATGTGACTAAATCTTTTAAATCCAAGTAATCCTTTGTAACTGGTTTGTGGATTAGTTTGCCTACAATTCAAACCACATACAAGTATAGCCTTCTCTTGAATAGGTACCTCTGCTTCGAGGGAACACACAAACTAATCTCTATGCACAATTTTGATGCATATTCTGAACAACAACATTTCATGGGCGTAGCTGTGTTCGTCCCCCAATAATTGTAACATATTCAAAACTGCAGAAATTTTAAATTTAGCCACTCACACCTAAACATGTTCTTCTCTGGAGCCCCCTGAAAAACTCGCCATCTGTATGCAACACTACATAGTAGTTACTGGCATAAAGTGAGTATGGTCCACCTAAAATGAAACTGATGCCAAAACACCGGTATTAAGATCACTGCTTTTGTAAAATAGGCTGCATGTAGAGCACAGATCATGCAAGCTGTGAAAACTAGGACCATTTCCACACTAGACTGTTATAGCGCTATTATTCCACTTTCAAAATTCTATGGAAACCTGGGATTTGCAATTTAGGGTGGGGCCAAGGTCTTCGCCCCTCCTTAAACTGCAAGCCCCAGGATTCCATAGTATGTTGAAAGTGGATTAATAGCTCTATAACAGTTTAGTGTGGAAATGGCAGTGGTTCCTGTACAAACATCACAATTCAGGCTGCAACATAGCTAACATTTTGACTGCTGGTTTCAAAAGACAAGGCAAGTGATATCAGGGAGACTTTGAAAAGCTCCTGTGGCAGCAGGAAAGAAGAACTGGGAGATGTATAGACAAAAGACACCATAAAATTAACCAAAATCAAAGAACGGAGCTACAGCTCAGTTGTAGCATGTGTACTTTTCTCACATAAGATCCCTGCATGCAGTTTTAATCCTTAGTATCTACAAATAAAAGATCTTAAACAAAAAAATTGAGGAAGAACTCAAACAAGTTCTTTGTTTCCAAGGAGTTACTATCTCTCTCTTTGATGAAGCTTCAGTCATATGACTCATCCTGCAGTTGTGGAGTTTTTAAACTGCTTTTTTCCATTTTTCATTAGCATCTTTTTAAAAATGGAATGGAACATTGGTCAATTGCCCAACATGTCTCCTGACTATTGCTATTAAAAGTCCATGGTTACAGCAAATATGCTCCCTAGGAAGACCCTCCTAGCTAGGACCCAGCAAACATGAGAGGGTTGCATGGAGATTTACCGGTTAAAGTTGCATCCAGGAAGATTAATCTAAAGATCTTAACGCTCTGACCACTGGGAAAGCCATTTCAATGTGCCATATTTGTCTTCTCTAAAGCTAGTCAATTTGCTGGAGAAAAAAAAAGTGAGTGCTGCAAAAAAAAAAGTGAATCTGAACACTTACCGCAATGTTAAATGAAAGATATTTAGAAGAATACCAGAATGCCTTCCAAAAGAACACTAGAAGTAGAATGGGGCATTAAAACCAAATGGCAACAGATGGATGAAAGAAAGAATGTACCATGGAGGACCAGGATACATTCTGCAACATGAGAACTGCAAAACTATGCTGTTCATATAGTAAGTGGCCTTGGGCAAGGGATGAAACACTACACCATGCTTCTTGAAATACTAAAGCAAAAACTCAGACTCAAGAAAGTGGGGGGGGATTTAATTATTAGCTAGAGGAGGGGCAGTCTGCAACTACATGCAGACCAGATACTGTGAGAAGCATGTTGCCTTCCAAGAGTATGCATTCAAGATGTGACACAGAAGCCACTGACTCTCATCAAACTCACTGACTGCTGTATTATGCTATTTCATTTGGAAAGCAATGGAAGAGTCAGAAGAAAATCTGAAAGGCTCTGAGACTGAAAGGACTACAGGTACAAGTGGCGTTTTCACTAGTTCTGCCTGTTGCAGATCAGTGCATTGATAGGAAGAAAAGGATCTTCAAAACTGAATAGCTAGCAACTCAGGATTTCCGCATGGCATTATGGTACCGTGATGGGGACGTGATAGCTTTCGCACGACATCATCGCAGTCCTGCAGCCATTGCATCCTCATGCGCTGTGATTGTGGGATATTTGCTTAATGGAAAAAAACCCGTTAAGTGTGCTCAATCATGCGATGCTCCCACCACCCCCATCCATGAAGAAGGGATGGAAGTGTGAACATGTGATCATGCACTTCTTTCCCCAGTGAAACACAGGAAAGAGGTCATCTGCGCTGTGGAAGGCAGACATGTTCCTATCACGCTCCCATTCCAGCAAAAGCACTGCTGGGATTGCAACTGGACATCAACGGGAACTGGTGAGGGGCAGAAATGGCCTTAATGTCACCAGAGAAGATCAGGTTTTAGGCATTATCATTTATGACACCAATAAGAAGAACTGGAAGATACAGTATATTATACAGAGACTGGTAGTAACATGTTTATGAGAACCTTCACAAACCCGTAGAATGTGGTGAAGCCGAAAGCTATCGACTGAGCAAGGTATCAGGGACAAGAACAAGAGTGATAAACAAGAGTAAAAAATCTGTATCAACTAATGACTACTAATATATACATGACATACTTTGATGAGCTAAATGCTATCCAAGATGAGAGATCCAGTCAGTCTATAAAACATGTAACATATCTGTTTCTGTCTTACCATACCACACCATGATTCAAATTTGTTCAGGGATTATAAGAACCATATAACAATGCTCTAAAGGTAGTCAGCTAGTCTTGATAAAACTGGCACATATTGTACATGTTGAACCACAGATAATCATTTAAAGCATTTGTTCGTTTTTGAAATCAGAAGGCTAGCAGTAACAACATGTTGATTCATGATTAAGCATTTTTATTTTTTAATATATGATCAGAGATTAATGCAACACCTCACTGAAGAAATACTATTTCCTCTTATTTATTGACCTATGCTATAGGGGAAAAATACAACAGCTGTGAGTGACAGAAATCAGAAGTTAATAAAAGTATATTTTTCAATATATTAACTGAAGAGTTTACAATTAACTAATGCTATACAATTAACTAATACCACTAGCATGCAAGCTGACAATGGCAAGGTCATGTCTAAACCAGAACAGTGAAACTTAAAAAGAAATAACACATTGCATACCATAAGAAAATTGTTGACTGTTTCGTGTAAAGCACAATGACTCCACCCGCACTGCTAAGTAGGGACACTTCCACTTCATTTCTGCATTAAAAGAGCACAATGAGTTCAACTGGACTTACTTCTAAGTAAATATCCATAGGATCGCAGCCCTCACATGATCTAATTTTTCACAGTGAAGCAATGGCCAGCCATACATTATGCAACTAATGGTTAACCTATTTATTATCTATCTATTCTCCCTTGACCTAATGATGACTATCAACTATAAACAGTGTAAATACACACATTTGCTGTCGTCTTACCATTAGCATACTATTATTAGTTTTTCCGTTATTGTGCAAATTAATACTAAACGTACTCTATTCTCTGAACTTGGTTGCTCAGGAAACTACCGCAAAGAGATTCCTGGCCAAGTAATATTGACTTAGTTTCAGCTAAAAAGTTATCAAGATCTTAATGTTGTAGCCATTGGACAAATTACAAAGGAAATACTGCCCGACCAGCAGGAATGTGAACAATTCCTACTGTTCTTGTCACTGCATTTTTATGAATTCCGCTGGCATTTCTATCGTATTTTTTCTATCTAAGAGTTTGATTTTTTTCTTTCCTACAATGAAATCTGAACTCATTTCTATAAATCTTTTTGGTGATGCACACATTTATTTATGCAGTTTTCCTGATCACACAAGTTCTCTATTGAATACAACAAACTTGCACACATTTTTCAGCCTTTCACAGTTTTATAACTGTGTGCATAGTTTCAAGCCCATTTTATATTTTTTCCCTGAAAAAATCACAAGCATCACAAATATGCTAATCTCCTAATCTCTTAGAAGATTATCCAAACTAGATAATTTCAATAACCATCTCAACTCCATCAAAATTAGTTTACATTCCTGCAAATAAGCTGCCACTTGGAACAGGAACAAAATTTACCCATCCCTTTTATAGTACCTTTTAACACTATAATAAACTCACACAGCCCTCCTGACTTCAACTCAGGGGGATTTTTAATTCTTCATTCCCCATGCATTAGAATTAGACTATGAGAACAAGTGTGACATCTATAATCTCTGCATCAGGTGGTCCACACGACTGTCACAACTGCATCTCTGTGTTTCTAACAGCAGGCCATACACCATGCCTTCTGAAAGCACATCCCCCACGAGCAGGTATTAGTCCAGCCCTCAATGAATTAGATACTCTTCCATGAGGCCATTTCCATCTTCCTCAGAATCTCTTCTTCCCAGACATTCTCATTTCTCCTTCCCTGAACAACGTTGCTGTTCAGAAAACTACCACATTCCCAAATGCCGATGTAAACAAAAAATGTCCACAAACTTAGCCGCCTCTCTCAACAAAGTCTTTCCTCAGAGACTCAGAACTTCATTACACACTCCCAAAATTTCTGTTCAGTTAGCCAATAGTACTTGTGACACACTCCCAATGGCTTTCCAAATTCATTCTGTTTATCAAGCCTTTTTATTTCATAGAATCATAGAATCATAGAAATGTAGGCCCTTTTTGCACTTTTTTTTTTGGACGAGCGCCCCTTGAGCACCGCGCAAATGGGAGCACCGCTGCGCACGATGCACTCCCATTTATGCGGTGCTCATGAGGCTGAAGCGGGGCCTGCGCGTATTTTTGATTTTCAGCTTGAAGCCGAAAATGCCCCACGCTCGCGCAACGCTCGCACTGCCCTCGTGCACTTACCTTCGTGTGGTGCGTCGGCGAGCCGGGCGAGAAGCGCTTCTTTTCCCCGCGCAGCCTACAGCTCCCACAGTGCCCTGCGGAAAGAAGGGGCAGGGCGCTCGTGCGACGGTTGCGCAATCAGGAAGCGCCCTGCGGAAGGAAGGAGGGGGAAGCAGCAGTGTCGCGAAGGAGGCTTCTCACGCAAGACGCCCTCCCCCATTGCAGAAAAAGGTAAGATGCGAAAAGGGCTGTAGAGTTGGAAAAGACCACATGG
This sequence comes from Ctenosaura bakeri, assembly GCA_948474755.1. Taxonomy (NCBI): domain Eukaryota; kingdom Metazoa; phylum Chordata; class Lepidosauria; order Squamata; family Iguanidae; genus Ctenosaura; species Ctenosaura bakeri. The sequence continues at coordinate 77,065 of CAOLHI010002200.1, forward strand.
GCCATCCAGTCCAACCTCCTGCCATGCAGGAACACACTCAAAGCACTCCTGACAGATGGCCATCCAGCCTCTACTTAAAAACCTCCAAAGAAGGAGACTCCACTACACTCCGAGGCAGCACATTCCACTGCCGGACAGCCCTGACTGTCAGGAAGTTCTTCCTGAGGTTCAGGTGGAATCTTCTTTCCTGCAGTTTGAATCCATTGCTCCTTGTCCTGGTCTCTGGAGCAGCAGAAAACAAGCCCTCTCCCTTCTCTACATGGCATCCCTTCAGATATTTAAACATGGTTAGCATGTCCCCTCTTAACCTTCTCTTCTGCAGACTAAACATACCCAGCTCTCTAAGTCTGTCCTCATAGGGCATGGCTTCCAGGCCTCTCACCATTTTGGTCGCCCTCCTCTGGACTTGCTCCAGCTTGACCATGTCCTTCTTGAATTGCGGTGCCCAAAACTGGACACAGTATTCAAGATGAGGTCTAACCAAAGCAGAGTAGAGTGGTACCAGTACCTCCCTCGATCTAGACACCATACTCCTATTGATGCAGCCCAGAATTGCATTGGCTTTCTTGGCTGCTGCATCACACTACTGACTCATGTTCAGCTTGTGGTCTAATAAGACTCCTAGATCCCTTTCACACGTACTGCTATCCAGCCACATGTCTCCCATCCTATATTTCTGTATTCCATTTTTTCTACCTAAGTGTAGGACCTTACACTTCTCTCTGTTGAATTTCATTTTGTTAGCCTTGGCCCAGCTCTCCAATCTGTCCAGGTCATTTTGAATTTTGATCTTGTCTTCTGGCATTTTAGCAACCCCTCCCAATTTGGTGTCATCTGCAAATTTGATGAGCATGCCCTCTATTCCTTCATCCAAGTCATTGATAAAAATGTTGAACAGCACTGGGCCCGGGACAGAATCCTATGGCACCCCGCTAGTCACTTCTCTCCAGGATGAAAAGCAGCCATTGGTGAGCACCCTTTGGGAACGGTCAGTCAACCAATTACAGATCCACCTGACAGTAGCCCTGTCCAGCCCACATTTTACTAGCTTCTTTGCAAGAATGTCATGGGGAACTTTGTCAAAGGCCTTACTGAAATCGAGATATGCTACATCCACAGCATTCCCTTCATCTATTAAGATAGTAACTCTATCATAAAAAGAAATAAGATTAGTCGGGCATGACTTATTTTTGAGAAATCCATGTTGACTTCTCGTGATTACTGCATTGCTTTCTAAGTGATTAGAAACTGCCTGCTTAATGATCTGCTCCAGGATCTTTCCGGGTACTGATGTCAGGCTGACTGGGAGATAATTATTTGGGTCCTCTTTTTTTCCCTTCTTGAAGATGGGGACAACATTTGCCCTCTTCCAGTCTGCTGGAACTTCTCCTGTCCTCCAAAATTTCTCAAAGATTATAGCAAGCATTTCCGAAATGACCTCTGCCAGTTCTTTTAATATTCTAGGATGCAGTTCATCAGGTCCTGGAGACTTGAATTCATCCAGTGTGGCCAGGTATTCCTGTACCACCTCTCTACCTATTATGTGCCTCATTTCCCCTGCTTCCTCACCTGCTCCCCAACTGCCAGGTTGAGTGCTTGTGTCCTTTTGGGGAAAAACTGAACCAAAGAAGGTGTTAAGTAGTTCTGCCTTTTCTCTTCCCCCTGTTAGTAATTGCCATCTTCTCTGTGCAGTGACCCTATCGTCTCCTTCTTTTTCCTTTTGCTGCGGACATATTTAAAAAAGCCCTTTTTAATGTTTTTAATGTGTCTGGCCAGTCTAAGTTCGTTCTGTGCTTTAGCCTTTCTGACCTTCTCCCTACATCTCCTCACTACTTGCTTAAATTCTTCTTTGGTGGTTTCCCCCTTCTTCCATTTCCTGTACATGTTTCCCTTAACACTCAGCTCAGCTGAGAGTTCTTTAGTCAATTATTCTGGTTTCTTCAGTTGCCTTCCATTTTTCCTCCTTATTGGCACAGTTTTAGACTGTGCCTTCAGTATCTCCCTTTTAAGGAACTCCCATGCCTCCTGAACTCCTTTCCCTTTCACTATTCTTGACCACGGAATTTCAGCCAGCAGCTCCTTAAGTTTACAGAAGCCTGCTTTTTAAAAATCTAAGATGAGTGTCTGGCTACACTTCTCCTTCCCACTGAATGCCAAATTCCAATAGGGCATGGTCACTCACCCCTAAAGATGCAACCACTTCTGCCTCATTAACAAGGTCATCCCTGTTGGTCAGGATCAGATCTAGAATATTTGATCCCCTTGTCACCTATTCCACCTTCTGGACCATTAAATTGTCTGCAAGACAAGCAAGAAACTTGCTGGACCTTGCTGTATTGGCAGAGTTTGACTGCCAACATATATCTGGGTAATTGAAATCTCCCATTATTATTGTATCTCTCCTTTTTGAATGTGCAGCCATTTGGCTGAGGAAGGCGTATCTCCTTTCTTGTTTGGTCAATTTCTACAAAATAGGCTATACCCCTCTATTCCTACATTCCACTCATGAGACTCATCCCACCAGGTCTCAGTGATGCCTATCAAATTGTATTTATTTTGTTGTACTAGGAGTTCAAGTTCCTCTTGCTTGTTTCCCACACCCTGTGCATTAGTGTAGAGACACTTAAATCCCCGGGCCCTTCCTGCAAGTCCTGTACTATAGTTTCTACTCCTCCCACCATTGGACACTTGTACTACTTGGCCAATATCATTTGGGCCTTTTCCCCCTGCACTTGCCAAGTCCTTGCCCTGAATGATATTGTCTCCCTCCCCAGCAGAACTTAGTTTAAAGACCTCTTAATCTTCCTTGTGAGACTGTTTGCAAAAACATTCCTGCCAAGTTTATTTGACACACTATAGGAAGCAGGGTTGGAAGTCTGAAAGCCCTGTCATCCTTGCTCTTTTCTGAATTCTCTCAAATACTTTGCTTGCCTATTTAACTGTTTACTTTATCAGCTGGAGCTCCCCCTATGACCTACTGAACTGAGCTCCTTGGCTTGTTTCCCCAAAAATCAATAGAAAGGCCTTGCTTTGAAAAAAAACAGGGTATAGATCAACAATTGAGCTACACAAAACTCCAGTGAATGGAAACCATCTGAGAACAGTGATTTCAAAAAAGAAAAATCAATGGAATAGCAATGAATAGGTACTAAAGAAAGGATGTAGACAATTCAAACATCTCACTGTGGGCAGTTCAAATGCACAGACTTATCTAAAGACCTGCCTCCATATATACTTTTCTAAAGGTATGCACTGAATCAAAAACTTAACTAAAATTTTATTTCTCAAACCAACTGATGTCCACACCTGAATCTTGGCTTACAAGTTGTATTTAAAACCTAAAATTAAGTCTATTCTAAGCCTGAAGTGAAAAGCCAAGCTTGCATTTTGTTTTCACTAACTAGATTTGCACTGTGGCCTTTGTCAGTGTACAACTTTGTCAGTGTTTCTCATGACCTACCAAAACAGAATTTAGTTGAGAGTTCTGACTAAGGTTTGCTTTGGCCACTTGAGGCTTCCCTTACTGAAACAGAGCTTCAAGAACTGTAAATTTATATGGAATTCTATCACCTAGGCTTCAGCATCTGAGCTGTAAATTTCTACAGGACTACTTCTCCCAACTCCATGAGAATTTAGCTATATCCTGAGCTGCATGCTATAGATATGAAGTCAGGTAGAAATGAATATGCCATCTTAAGGCCAAACTAGCAGCAATGGAAGATTCCTTTGAAATATAAATAGCAGCTTCAGAGAAGAGTTTTATTGATCTGGGCTGTGTCAAAGACAGAAAGTGTTAAACTGCCCCTCTCCACCTTACAAAGTCTCAAAGCAGCTCAGGTTTGGCTGCTACTTATATAAGGAAAATGTGCATGTTAACTGAAACCATGCCATTAATGCCACGGTTATTTTTCCTATTAGGATGACCACCAGAAAGTCTTTCCCAAGCAATGAGTAAGGGAGACAAGTTCACGTCTGGTGAAACAACTGAAAGCATCTGCATATCCCGCTCCAAAAAAGCTATCCTTTTTCTTGATATCAGGAGAATAATGAAGAATTTTTTTTTTTAGCACCTGCCAACATTCCTAAGCTTTGCGTATCCCCACTTCACCCTTTGCATAATGCCTGCTGGCACAGATGTTTTACTTCCATATTTTGTTGTTATGGCTGCTCCTGCTCCTGCTGCTTTATCTTGTAAATGATGCAGCTTTCCATTGTGCTGCCACAGCTTCTGATGCTCCTTTTTTGTGACTTCTACACCCCAGTTTTCCCAAATTCAGTCTGATGCTGACTGTTTCGACTTGTCAGTCTTCGCTCTCCAGCATTCTGTGTCATTCTGTAACTCAACCTTGCCTTCACCTGCAGATCTCTTTTTCTATACCACATATTGTGTTGGGCATCCAGCCACGACATTGGGACTATGCACAGAAAACACCCCACTGTTTTCAGGCATGGACTGAAACCCATTAGCCATCTGTTCTCTCTGATCATTGTGAATAAACCCTACTATGGGCTAGTCTATAGTAAGAATTTTTAGCATCTCCAATTGTTTCACAACCCCCACTCTGTGTAGCTTTTTGTTTTGAATAGGGCAGTATCACTTTGAATAACCTAGTATAATCTGAATCATACTGCAAAGTAATGATAAATATCATTTTGCTTTCTCAATGCTTTCTTTTGGATTGGCTGCCTTCATCATGGCCCCCCAGTTGTTATCAAGTCAATCAATAGTTTTCTTTCCAGGTACTATGAAAGGGTTGACCTAATGACACAAGAAAACATCATCCAAAGATACATCAAAGTAGCATAGAACTGCCTTCTTTCACTTAGAGTGGAAAGAGCAGAATGGCATTAATGCCTTTTTTTCAAGCTTCACCAAGGGATGGCAGAAAATTGTCACATTTACAACCACATGAAATACATGAAAACGAAGTAACTCACAATGATTTTGATGGATTTGGGAGTAATGCTTAAATACAGGAAAAGGCATCTCTTCCAACAGTTCTATGAAACATCAGAGAAATGTATTTGAACAGACATCCATTTAGACTCTTGTCATTTGACTCTTGTCTCCTTCTCCTCCTCTTCCTCCTCTACAGTGTGTCAGAATTATGTGCCTAGCGATGGTGTCTTCTGGCCTACCGGTCTACTGTAAATGCTGCTGCTTCATTAGTATTGAACATTTATCCTGCCAAATTTGAAATACTATTTTGTGATGCCTGAGTCTCCTGTAGACAGATCATTATTTCTATTCATGCAAAGCAAAATTTCAACAAGAGTGCTTCATGTGGTGTCAAACCTTCACTCAACCACAACACTTGCTTGGTTGACCTTAAGCCATTTCCTCCATCTCAGCCCACTCTGCCCCACAGAGTCATTGTGAGGATTAAAAGGGTGTGATTAGTGAGGAAGAACAATATTCGCTCACCTGAACTTGTTGGAGGAATAACTAAATATATATATGTAATAAATAAGGTATCACCTGCCCTCTACCTGGATGAACCTATTTACTAAAGTGATACACAAGGGAAACAGAAAATGTAATCAAAACACATATGTCAAGATAGCTATTTAACATGCAGTCTAATTGTATTAGTAGTAAGTACTCCAGCCATCTGCTTCCCAAGATCTAATAATGTGCACAAAAAAAGACAGAGAACTAGCACCAGCAAGCTCTCTTCTCTTCCTGCCACAACTTCACAAATAGGTCTCTGAATAAAGAACAGATACCTCCTGTCAGAACTACACTGGTTGATTAGTTAACTGTCAATTCAACCAGGGATGCACCCTTGGTTCAGTGAGGATCAAAGTGACATTTGGATGGAAGCTCTTTCTTTCCTGCAGAGCTGAGCAAACTGCATCTCCTTTGTGTCATTAAACTATAATTGCTGAGTAAATTTAAGATCAATGTTAATAGGAAGCTCTCTTCAGGACTGCCTTCATTCAACTCTTTCTTCAGTTTCTCTCTTTCTCCTTAATCGTTAATACATTTCCTAGAAAAGGATGTTCTGCTAGCATCAATGAAACTTGCTTCTAAGTAAGGTGCTTAAGATCACAGTCACAAGAAAAAATAAAATTAGAAATATGCTCATCTTCTACATTCACTTTAAGAGAAAAAAAAATGATACAGTGATATGAATAGGAAGAGAGAACTCAATTACATTTATATGGGTTGACTAGCACTTTTTTTTCTTTTCTCAACTAGATCAACTCACTGCATTATTTTTAAAGATAATACTCATGCAGAACAGCATGTAAACAGGCACAAAATATAAATATTGTAGACAATGTTATCCTCGATTAATAAATTGCACAAAACCATAGTTTCTTTAGTAATGATGATCTTCTTCATCTTCTTGTGCCTAGAAAATAATTATTCCACACTGTGTCCCAATTATCTGGGTTGCTCCCCCTAAGTAATTATCCTAATGACAACTTTGATTATCTGGATAGTTATACTGATCATTTAACAAAGTTATGTATTGGCTTGATGTATAACTGAAGACTAAAACATTCAAATACTAATGAGATTATACAATTGTTAAACTGAATAAATATTAGCAGTCATGTTGATTATGCAAATATTGCTTTAGCAGCTGTTTCAATAACTACCATAGTTAATGATAACTGTCCAAAATCTCAGTATCATGATACAACCCAGTTTTAGTTACCTTATAAGCACAGTAAAGCAACGGTGCTATGTTGTACAGTAGAGTTGCTTAGCTTGTTATGTGTCAATATTTTAGCTACTATTATAAGAATGATTTTACTCATAAAAATGTCAGGCATTTCTATTAAAAAAATCAATTTTAAAATGTCAGACTTTTCTTGTAACCTGAATATTTCTGTAAATTACCCAAAGGAAATAGGCAAAGAACAGAAAAAGAAAAATTCAAAAATACATTTTCATCAAAATAGTCATTTCTGTAGTTTTAAGACTGTATTTCTACCACAAGAGTATTTTCATTGTGTATTCACTGGACAAGTCATACAACTGTAGCTCTTCAAGGTAAGATGGTAACAGGTTATTTAAATGTGTATTACATACAACATGGAGACACTGTGCTGGATCCAGTACTGCATTCACTGGACTTCTGCTGAAAGAGCATTTTTTGCTTATTCCTCATTCCCACCGCAGACTCTTCTCCTCATACTCATTAAAAAGCTGCTCTATTGGATTGCAGGACCCACATGAACAGTATGAGAACTGGAAATCCCCATTTTCCTCTTCCTCTAGTAGGGATCCTCTACTAGATGCCCCTTCTATTCATGAAAGGAAGGAACAGAGGAGCAAGTCTGAATCCAATCCAATGTGGAGATGAAATTCTATTCTTTATCTGTTTTGAACATTGCTTAATAATTTGGTGCTCACTTTATTAAACAAATAAATGAACGAAATCACTGTCCTACCAGGAACATCACACCTCCGGGAAGGCCATGCTGCTGGTGTGGCTGTAAGCAGCAAAAGCTTTCATATGCTGTCATTGAATTCAGGCACTTTTGGACATAACTGTTTCAAGGTGCTTCAGACATCCAGAATCAGCAATGCTCAGTGGATCTGGATAATGGAAACCTAGGCCTTTCTCACATTGCAGGATAGCCCTGGGTTAGCAAAATAAAAAAAATAAAAAAAATGGGAAGGTCCCAAACAAATGAGGAGGATGCTAATCTGCAATGGTTATTGACTTAGTGATGTTGTGTTGGTTGCCTCAACTACATTTATTCACCTTTTATTTCGCGTGGCACAACTGAGAGAAAAAGCTCCAGGCTCCCACTGGTCTTGCATTACCTTCAATTCTCTTGACGATAGAGGGACTTAATCCTTAGTCTATGACACAGAACTATTGGAAATTTCAGTTGTGTAAAGGGTTCCCCAAACACCACCACAACTGCTGCTGTTTTGATTTATCGAGCCAGATCTCACCAAACATGCAGAGCAAGTCAGAGCAGTCCTCTTTACTATTCTCCTTTGGTGCCTCCAGATTAAATTCAGAACAGAGGAACATTCTAAGGATGCATGCTGACTGTGCATGCTCAGAATATCCCACTCTTTTGACAGTCACAAAACTTAGTGCAGGAAGTAATGAAGCAGTGAATAACCAGGTCACAGAGGTAAATGCCAGGTGGGGGTACTAGTGGTGGAACAAGAAACAGCAGGGCAGTATTCTCATTGCTGTGGCAACCAGCCAGTCTTGCTTATATAAAGAAGCAGAGTCTAAACTAATTAGCACATCTTACTATATAACCTTTTTGTCCATTAAAGCCACAGACATATATAACTTTCAGAAATATTCACATTTGTGGTTGAGACTCTCAAGATGAATTTTCTTCTAAGATGAAAAACACTAGAAAAATATTTCAGCTTTCTACTGTAAAGAAATCATTTATAATAAACTATGGATCAGAGATGTTCTGTTATGGCTACACCATTCTCTAGTAACTAGTCAAAGTATTTATACAATACCTTCATACCCAGACAGAAGGCTTTTGTAAGAAAGAAGATATCACACAGCAATAAAGCCTTCATATATGGAAGCTCTCAGTTGCAGGAAGAGAGTAAAGCAGATGAGGTCTGACTCTATAGTCTCTTCTCCTAATTTTTGCTCTAGAAAAACAATGAAACACCACTGGATGACCGCTGATCAGCCTCTTTTGCAGGTACCATGCCTATCAGAACCAAAACTGTTTGTAAGACTATCACAGCCTTTCCATGTGACCCCATGTCTATTCAATCTGCTTCATTTCAGTTCTGCCAGGTATGAAAATATAGCTTATTTAGGCATGCTGTTAAACTGTTCTTGTTTAGGCAAGCACTTCATCTTTAATATGAAGCAAATTTACTTGAGTCATGTTTTATCTTCTCTGCAGATGGAACAAAGCTGCTGATTCAGTTATAACCATCATTTTTATTGCTGCTGCTGTCTAAAATTAAATGTTTATTTAAATGGCTGCTTTATCTATGATTTGAGAATTTTTGTGAATTAAAAAGTGAATTAAAAAGAAATACTAAAAAAATGCTAGGCTGTATGCAACCGGTCTACTGCATGACTTTGGGCATGTTACAAACTCTAAACCCCAGAAAATGCCATGATAGGTTCATCTTAGAGTCACTGTAATTCAGTAAAGTAGTTACTGTAAGGCACACAACAACAACAATGCAGTTTCACTGATGCCACTCCACTGAATGGAGCGCTCAGTGATCCAATGGAGGTTTCAATTTGTGAAATGTAGGGAAAGTGATTTTCAGAAATCCTTCCTCTTTTTTTAGCCTCTTCCACTTCCCTGGACTCCCAAGGTGGGATATTATGAAGGACCGCCTCCCTCCCCCACCCCACAAAACCATCTATAACAAATTTGAGAGGATGTAGGACTGCAGGGAGAAGGGGATTTTCTAAAACAGCTCCCTCTTCATTATGCTGACAGAAGGTTCTGCTGGTCCCATTAGTTAAATGACACTGGCAACACAATAGGAAAAATGAACAAGCTAGTTAAATGTGGACTATTCAGAAGTGTGAAGATAATGCTTTTTTTGTGTGTTTATTAACCAATCCCTTGTCCTTTCTTGTCCCTATTCACATACTCCATCCCCAAATTCTAAGTGTTAGTGTCTTCATTAATTGTCACAGTTCACTGAATCTGAGTTTGATTTTTAGAAGTTACAAATAAGGCATAAAGTAAAGTAATGCTTGAAAATGTCTACCAGAAGTAGGTAACATCTACCTTCCTGGACATTTCATTTCTTTCTTTCAAATGTTTGTTCATCACCTCTCAACCTGCAAAGACCTCCAAGGAAATACTCAAGAGATAAAAATGTTCCTCAAAAACAAACAAACAATTTCTTATAAGTGCTTTTTTAAAAAATTACATACACATTTAAATAGTCCCAAAAGCCAATCATGGGTTTTACAGACCAAAGACCATATACAACCATGTGAACTTGGTTGTTTACCTAAAGCTCAAAAGGGATGAAACCAGCCTGACTTCTCAGGGTTTCAACAGCCAAGGCACTGCTATTAGCCTCTTGTGATAGTGGAACATGCAAAAGTGTTTCTGTTTAAGATCTCAAATTCAGGTAGGCTGACACAGGAAGAGGCAGTCTTGGAAATATCCTCAAACCATATGAGATTTTGTGGAGGGTCTAACTATCCTAAAGTCTGGTGTTGGAAGCTAAACAGGTTCAGCTTTGGTTAGTACATGAATGGGAGACCACCAATGAATACCAAGTGCTGTAAGCCATATATCAGATGAAGGAACTGGCAAAACCACCTCTAAGGATTTCTTGCCTAAGAAAACCTTATGAAATTCATGGGATTGCCACAAGTCAATGGGTGACCTGAAGGTGCGCACATGCACACACACACACATACACACACATCACTTTGAATTGAATTCCAAAACAAACTGGAATGCAATGTAATTGATACAAGACTGGTGAAATATGAACTCTAACATGCACATCAGATAACTGTCTGGGTGCCATATATTTATACCTGTTTTGGTTCAAAATATTGTTCTTTTTTAAATTTATTTTTATTAACAAAAAATATACACATGTCAACATGGGGAAAGAAAACAAACCCTTTAGACACATATCTAGACAAAAATACAAGATAGGAAACGGTGGGGAGGGGGTAAGGAGAAATACAACAATTACTACAATACAAGAGAACTTCTACCTGGAATGAGGTAACAGCCTTACTAAAATCTCCATACAGAGAAAATATTAGCCTCTCCATTGTATGAAATGGGAAAAATACTACTTAGCCTAGACTAAATAACCTTAAATCATCACCAATAATCAGTCAGTACATACTATTATTGAACAGCTAATGAAACTTGAAACTATCACCATTAATAGCATATAGCCCTTTTCACCTATATACAGTAATAGTAACAGTACTGTTATACTTCCCTAATCGTTCTAAGAGAAAAAGGCAACAGGCGACTTGTCTTCTACTTCTTTATCCTCCCACTGCAACAGTGCCCAGGGAATACCATAGCAGTTACACATAATAACAGGTTCCAAATATTTTTCAAAGGTAGCCTCACAAAGAGTACATTATGTTGGGAAAGGACAAAAGCAGTAATCACCATACTAAATCTGCCACAGGAAGTGGCACATCCAGAATACTAACCAGAGCTCATAAAAAGCATTTCTGGCTTCAGCAGCTACCTGGTCTTCCATGAGCAATACTTATTCCAAGGGAACTCCCAATCTGCAAAATTGGTCTTTAAATGGAGTACAACCCTATCCAGAATGCACTGTAATTCCAGTTCCATGTTTGGCTTCTTGTTGGTCAAAAGAACTTCTTTCTTTTCTGGACTGCGCCACAATTTATTTCATCTATATTCAACAAATGGTTCCCCTCCCATCTTCAAACAATTTTCTCATCCTCCAATCGAAAAAACTGAAACCCATGTATCAAGCTCTTCATAGCGTTGTTGTTGTTGTTGTTATGTGCCTTCAAGTCATTTCCAACTTACGGCAACCCTAAGGCAAACCTATCATGAGGTTTTCTTGGATTGAGAATGTGTGACATGTTCAAGGTCACCCAGTGAGTTTCCATAACTAAGCAGGGAATTAAACTCTGGTCTCCTGGTCCATAGTCCAATGTTCTGGCTCTTAGGGAGTACAGATATGAAGAGATCTGAGCAATTTTGTCCGCAAAATGTACTCCAAGTAATTCACACAAAGTTTCTGAGGGTTCCTCTTCAATATTTTGAATTCTAGGATGTAGTTGCACCTTCAGTACATGAAAACAACTGCACTGAACACGATCATGCTGATGCAACAGAGCCAGCAAATGACAGCTCTCTGACTGCATCATTATGATGGCATAGGCTCTAAAATGGACCCTATGCTGTGTTGGAAGATTTGTCCTGAGCCTTTCTCCAGAGCTCCTCTAGTTCTTCACCCAAGTGTTTCACTGTCCTGAGTTCCTCAGAGAGTCAAAGTGCCTGTGCTCTGCATCCAAGTAAAGGATAGAGCCTAAGGGCAATCTTGTCAGCCACCCAAGTGATCTCCTCATTTCACAGATCAACCAGGACATGAACAGAATCACCAACTGTAGCAGCTAGAAAATCCCACAGAACTTTTAAGGAATTCCTTTGCATTCATTAGTCTGTGAGGATGGGTCATTTTAGTGGGCCCCCACCACTGCAAAACTGAACCCTATTATACAGTGAGGTGTTCACGGCCGTGGAGTTCTTTCAAACCTTGCTATTCAGAGATGAAGGCACCAACAGTATCTCAGTCTTGTGTCATTGTCTTATTACCAGATATATGCACTCAAATCTTGTGAGACAGAAATATTATCTTGGTAGGAGAATGGACTCACGATAGAAGAGTTAAGACTTCCACTGTGACTCTGTCTCCACAGCCTTCAAATGTTCCCTGATGCTGCATCCAGACACGTGTCGGGTACAGTAGGGTCAGACTAAGAACCCCTTCCAATACTCAACCAGGTTTCAGTCATACATGCAAAATCGATTTGTTTGTCCAGGATCAAATCTTGAATCAAACAGCTCTTCAAAGGTCACTGATCTGTTGTTAAACAGAGGCGCTTTTTGATCCAATGCAATTCCACTACTGAAACCGGGAACCTGTTAGCTAGATAGTAAACCAAGAGATGTTGTTGACTCGAAACCCCCACCATCTTTCAGCACTGGTTATTCTGGATACAGCTGATGAGAGCTGCAGTAAAACAATATGTCAAGGACCTGAAATTGTCCACCTCTATCTTTCACTTTTAGGCAGTCTGCAAAAATATCTACTTTCATTTCTTCTTCTTCGGCTCAATAAAGCATGTTTTTACAATCTGTGGTACATCCTATAAGATGAGTTGACAAAAGTTTATTTGACACATATGAGTAGCTCTTTTTTATTACAAAATGTACATAATCAACTGTAGATTAAATTATAATAGATTGTCATCCTTGTTTTAAATTAATAATGCTTTAATGTTACAACACATTTATTTTTTATCTTTTTTATCATTAGCTTTTTAGGTCTGTCTTGTTTTAATCTTGTTTTAAGCTGCCAGGGAGTCTCATGTCAGGAAAAATTAATTAATTAATTAATTAATTAATAATAGTTCAAAGATCATTACTGAATCCCACCAGAATTAAGAAGGAAGAACTATCTTCAGAGAAAGAGAAGGCCTTCTCATTGTTAACATGCATGGATCAACTAAAAATAGGACAGCCTGTTTGCTGTCACTGGACATGTCAAAGAAGCTTTCCTTTTTAAGCAAACACTTTGCTTCTGTCCCCTATACATCTCATGGCCAGAGTCTCTGGCCCAATCTGCATAGCTAAATACAGAATTATACTGATGCAGAATGGATTTCAGGAGATGACAGTGACAGTAATCTAACCAGACATATTGCATAACAATATTTGATTCCAAAATTCTGTATCAGGTCCAGATTCTACAGTTGAGTTAGTGTATGATCACTTAAAAGACATGTACTCCTGAATAAAAAGACATCATGGAGAAATCGCTTGAGTATTTAAACTTCCCTCACGAATAGTCATTACTTGCTCTTCTCTTGGATAAACCCAATAAACCACACTGCACACTTTCTCTCATGGAAAAACAAACAAACAAAAATCTGGATCAGTTAAATAATTTTTAGCTTCCTCTGTATTTTTTTTTTCAGTTTGAGGCTATCAAGATACAAGATTAAGATTATGGTCAACTGGTACATGACTTCTCCTCCAATTAATGTAAATTTAATTATAAGGAAGACTGACCTAATGGCTACACTACCTGGCTATGTTCCAGAAAATTGTGGGGTCTGACAATTATTCACAGTTGGTAGTTTTATCCAACTGGCACAGGTGAAAACAGGCATCAGCCCTATATGTGCATTTTCTATAGCAGGAATTGGAAATTAGTGTCCTTGGGCTGCAATTCCTTCACCTATCCATTGGCTATTCAGGCAAGAGGGTATGAAAGCTGAAGTTCAACAACATGGTTTGGGGGGCATTTTCACTTCTTTTCTTCCGTAGAATATAGGGGAGGAGGGAACTGTTCAACATAATGCTGTTGCATTACTTTGTATGATCTGTATGAAAGCCAGTTGACTTTATTATGCCTGTCTGACACTTTTTTCAAAAAATTAAGATTTCCATGCAAATTATGCTTAGTATGAACTTAACAATAGAAACCTTCTTGTAGAGTTAAGTTCCTTTACAATGGGAACTTAACTCCATAAAAATGTAATTATATGTGCTACATTTCTGCATAGAATTAGGCCTGCTCAGGTCTTGGAATGCATCTGCATGACAATGAAATTTATCTCTCTATGAAAATGAAGTGTTGCCTAACAGGTGCTTGATTTGAGTTTCCGCATTTCAGTCCATCCTGAATCAAATGAAAATTTAGGTACAAGTTGTAATTAGAAAGCAGACCTCAACAGCTCATTCTTTTTGTCTTAATTATACCAATAAACAAACTAATTCTAATGAAGTTTACCTCAAACAGAAAGGTACTTTCAGTGGAAAAGGATTTCAGTTTGTTTTTATTTTGACTAATTCTGTATTTCTCAAATGTAAAGCACAAATCAGTGTTGCAGTCAAGTTCCAAACCTCAAAGTACTTTTCAAGTACCTGTTGACTTCATAACAAATCTAATGGTAAACATGAAATTGAACTGAATATTTATGTATTTAATGTGATTGAATACCAAAGTCAGAATAATCCAAGTCATAGTATTTTCAACAGCTGAACAATGAAGAAAGCTGGTAGGGAAAAAATTAATTTGAAATGGGAAGGTGCAGGCATGATAATTCTGCAGATCCGATGGACTACTAAAAAGACAAATGGGTGGACCCTACAGCAAATCAGGTCTGAACAGTCACTAGAAGCCAAGATGACTAAACTGAGCTATCATACTTTGGACATATCATGAGATGACGTGACTCACTGGAAAAGACAGTAATGACAATAAGCTTGAAAGCAATAGGAAATGAAGGCCACATTACAGATGGAGTGGTTCAACTAAAGAAGCCATGTTCCTGAGTTTGCAGGGCAGCTGATGACTAGGTCTCTTGGAGGTCTTTTTCACATACAATTACCATAAGCTGCAGTTGACTTGATGGCAAGTAACAGCAACAATAAATGAAATGGAAAGTAAAAAAAAAAAAAAGTAATCCAACCATAGATGCAAAGAGTGCATCTATTGGTAAATTTTGAAGAGAAATACCATGGCTGAATGATCTCGCTCTGTAGGTTCATTCCACCATGTTCTGAGCCAGCCTTCACTGCAGAAAATGTAGCAACTGTGTGATAAGAACAAAGTATTCTGAACTGAAGGATACAATAGAGTTCCACTACAGTTACCTGCTTCATTCATCTATGACATTTCTGTTTAAGGACAACAAGTGTTACACACACAAGCATCTGAAGTCACTATCTGGACATGTATAAGCATTATTTATTGCTATATTAACAATTCACAATCTGATATACTCAGAAAGTTTCCCAACAAATGCTGTTTTCAAATAGTAGCACAATAGTATTTAGAGCAAAAGCTCTAAATAAACAAAGTGTGGCAAATTCTCCCATAGAATCATAAATTCATTGGATCACTCTGAAAATATACACTAAAACCTACTCTGGGCCATCTCTGTTCACATCTATGTGATTACTAATCAAATTTCTATGTGCATTTTTTTCATAAGAAAAACTTATGCCAAATATTTTAATGAAAAATTAATCCTTAAAGGCCTTGGTTTGAGGGGGAAAACTTTGTATTTAGAGATATTTCACAGATTTTCCAAAGAATAATTGCCAGTTATCTATCTTCCTGAAGTCTCTAGTATAATGCAGTGGAACCACTGTATTTATGACTGTCATTTGAAGCTACAACAATTGCACACGATTATTCAAGATTAGTCTAGTCATTAGGTTACAAGATTTTATTGCTGCAATTTGAATGGATATTTTTTTTCTCTACAGGGAGAAACATACTGAACCCTGTTTTTTTTAATATAATAACAGAAGAACTATTTATCCCCTCAAGATGTATTTTACTGTATCTACAGTCCACAAGAAAAGTGGCCCAAATCCAACTTTCAGTGCCAACTACAGTAGATCCATTCAATAAGTGAAACTTAACCAGTTACCAAGTTCTCATACATTCAATGTATTTACAGTAGACGAGAGTAACAACTGGATTTAAGGTAATAATTTCTGTATTACTCTCCCCACCACACAACAACAATGTACAGTATACACAATTTGAAGCATGCGATCTTAGCTTATATACTTAAGATATACTTATGAGTGTTAAGCAGAATGAGTCTACTTTCCTTCAACCAACCTCATTTAAAAAAATACATCCTGATATCATTAGGCTGATACTGTCTACGGAACATTATATTGGTGCATGTTTATTCTGGAGAATTTCCATGGGGACCCACCGCTTCTCAGTGAACTGCATAAACAAATCTGTAGCTAGAAGCTCTTTCCTATAACACTTTTCCTCTCCATTCTTTGAGATGACTGTCATCTCAAGAAGAATACACATGACAAGTGCTTCATCAGAGAGAAGCTGCATGTAGACTTGTTGGAAAAGTCCTTGGACACTTGATTCCTGCTCATGTGGATTTTGTGTTCTGATACATTTCCATTCACCAAATAATTTGCCTAGAGTAAAACACAGCAAAGTAGCAAAATAAACAACTTGGAATAGTAGCTTCTGGTCCTCTACAGTCCAGCTTCTGAGGCGCTGTGTGTATACATTTCCAGTTCTTTCCTATTGATATTTCAAGTTTCCAGCTTTTTCCCCACAAAAGGATATTCAGAACTTCTTACTAATCTGAAATTTATTCTGAAGAGACAAGTGAAGATGCTTTATTTATTTATTTTACAGCCAATCTTTCTCCTCACACAGAACACAAGGTGGCTTATATCCAATTAAATTACAATACCGAAGCAGCAGCATTTGACTGTCAAATGAAAGAAAACAGACACAAAACCCAACAAACTGGTACAATATAAAACTGTGCCAATGACAGATGTATGATACAAACTAGAAAGTCATGTAGGCCAAACTATTTCATATAGTATGATGTAAATGAACAAGGAGAGAGAATGAGAACTGTACAAGGGCATGCACATGCACAACCCCCCTCCCAACCCCTAAGTCTGTAGAACAAAGGTTTGGAAACCCATGCTCTCAGTTATATTCCATTTTCCTTTCCCCAAGTATGTTTATATATTATACAGCCCTTCAAACAGAGTGCACATAATTTTATAACTCCTCTTTTGAATACCATATGCTATACATAAAAACGTAAGATGTGAACAGTATTATGTTCTGCTTCAATGTCATGCAGTGCTTTTGTCCTGACATCAGTAATTCCAATGATTTCAAGATACAAGATCTCCGAAGAGAATATCATGCACTTCCAACTGTATATTGGGGATATTCCTGGGTAGTTTTTCTCCCCAGTCACAATTCCTCATGTCCTATTTAAGGCTCTTTGAAATGTCCCATGTGTTTGGCACTATTTTTTTCTTTTGATATTGTCTGTGAAGTGGTGAAAATAGTAGGGTTGTGAGGTGAAAATAGTTAAGAGGGAGTTTATTGGAAGACCCACAACTCTATGGAACCAAGCCAAGGTGTTTGTCTATTAATGCTCTAATATGACTGTATTTTAAAACCCTAGCCTAACAGATAGCAAAGTGCAACAAGTCCTCTTAAAGATCCAAGGAATAATTACATTATCCTGATCTAAACATGTTTACTTGAATATTCTTGTCCCATTTATTTTTATCTTAACTTGTTCAGGTAATATGTCCTTTTTAAAATCAACAGAACTTGTATTCAGAAATATGTGACTAGAAAAACAGTGTAAAAACATCAAAATACCATATATTAGTTATTTTTCAAACATTTACCCAAGAAAGCCATACCTCACATCAGCAGGCAATCTATGAATTTCACTATACAAGTTTTATTTCAAATGTTTCATTCAGCGCAAAGACTGTATATATAAAATAGTATTAGACTCATCTCATGGGGAATGGAAATACATTTAAAGAAGTGACTTAAAGCTCGCATCCTGCAGAAAAATACAGAGTCATAAGATCAGCTATTTCAGCATGAAAACAGAAAAGTTATTCCCTCTGTACATTATCTTGTATGGGAAGAGGCGGTGACCATCCATCTTTATTAACATCCACCTTCTGATTTCATTATATTTCTTCTTAGCTATACACTGAAAGTTTGAAAAAGTGCTCAGATTGTATTGTCCCAAACAAATAGATGTCTGCCTCCAAAAAGCAAACAAAAAGTTGATACTGGATTATGTACTTTGAAACTATAGACAAAGAGCAGAGCACACTTATTCAAAACAGAATCACAAGAACATGGAAATGGAATGTTTTCTCTATAATCCTTTACTTTTGTAATAATTTCACATAGGTGCTATACTGCTAATATATCATCACAATTTTCTATAAGCATCTGGTATTAACACTTAATTATACATGTATGTCATCATGAAGTACAGGTGACACTACCTATCTTTTCTAATGGAGGAGTACTCACTGCTGGCATGCTGACTGAAATAATCAATAGCACTATTTCACCGTCCACCCTATAAAGTACCCTGATTATTGGGTCAGGTTCCCAGTTATGAATTAGTTTCAAGGTACTCAAAGCTACACTGCTCATCTGATCACAACTGAAGATGTCTGTGTGATTGAGAGAAAAACCCTAACAATAAAAGTCACTGCAGTTTTCCCTTATTTCCTAAACAAGAAAAGAAATCCACAGGACAAATAGAAGTCATTTTGTGTGCAATCCACAAACTGCTTTGTCCTGAATGGTCTCATTGAGGTCATTATGACTACTTTTAAGAAAGTCGTTTCTGTATTGTGACCACTGCCAACCCCTCCATTACCCCAGTTCTGAGACTTGCACTGATTACTTGCCATGAAAGGATTTCCCAGTTTACCCTCCCCTGTTTTCCTAGGAAAGTATTTCTACATGGCCCTGATGCTTTTATCCACCGAAATCCATATACCTTTACACTGCTCAGTTCCCTAACAGGAAGCTTAAAAAATCTAGGCTGTTGAACTGAAACTCAAAAAGACATTATTGTCAAAGCATTTGCCTCTAAAATAAAGAAGAAATATTGAAATCGTTTAGCAAAATCCATTAAAAAGTCTCCAGCAATTACCGGCTTTATATGTTTCACACAAATCATGCCAAGCAGTGTAAAACAAAAAGGGGAGAGTCCTCCTCAGAGTACCCCCTCCATTCAGCCAAATGCCTCTCACATTTGTCAACCAGAACCATAATAAATCTGAAAGAAGTTCCAACGTAGAAGAACGATTTAAAAAAAAAAATCCTTGGTTAAATGAAGCCAGGCACTAATTTGATATAAAACATTTTGCAAATATTAAGGCTTCCCTTTAGGGATCCATATTTCACAGTTACAGCCTGCTATTAAACAGATGATGAAGGGGGGAGAAGGAGGGGAGAGGAACTGATGAGTTTTCCTACCCAATACCTCTTTGGTTCAAGCGCCGAAGAAATGCCCACCGGAGAGGAAGCGCTAAGAGCAGAAGGGGATCTGGGAAGGGATACGCCGAGGGCACGACGTGGTACTGCTTCTCCTAACGTGGGAGTGGAGTGGCTCGGACCTGGCAAACCTCGCCCACCCCAGGTTGACCCCTCTCCCGCTCATCGCCCTGCTAGGCAGTTCCACCGGGACCAAGTTTCCAGGGCAGGGCGCACACCACACCCTACGCTACCCGACCGCCAAACCAAAGCAATCTAAAAGCACTGATTCCTGACACCGCTCAGCCTACCCAGCCCCGGAGAAGAGAGAGAGGTTGGCCAACCAGCGAGCACACCCCTCGGGCTTTTTGCCACTCGCGATTCGCAGGAAAAAGAGGTTGGTGCATCCCCAACCCTCCACCCGCAGGCCATAGGACAGGCTTCCAGGTACAAGTGTGCTTGCGAATGGCAGCCTTTTCCTTCCCTCTCCCTCTCTCTCTTTTCCAGCAAGGTCTCGAACAATGCACCGCAGAGCGCCTTCACAAAACTGCACCGGGGAGACACAAGGCGCCTCTTTCCCGTCCCCACACTCCCCACCGCGCGCGCACAGGCGCCGAGACACGCACAAATACCACCCCAGGCGAGGCGTCCGTAGTCCGCGAAGCCGGAGAGAACCAACCCGCCAAACTATGCCGGGATGCCAGCAGGCGGCACAAGCCGAGAAAGCCCCTTCGCGCTGACTGGACACTCACGCAGGAAAGCGGGCTCTCCCTCCACCTCCTCCTCCTCCTCGTCGCCGTGGTGGTGGCCGCTCCAGCAGCTGGGCGGAAAAAAAGGAAAAAAGTCCTGCCGTCAGAGGGTGGCTGGTGGGTGGGTAGAGGGAGAGAGATGCCCGCGCTGGCTCTGCCCGCTGCCTCCCGCTCCTCCCCCTCCTTCACACGGTATTATTTTCTCTCGGAGATGATGGCACCGCTTGGCGTTCCCCGGGCATCCTTCGCCAGGCAGAGGTCTCGGGGTGCTTCAGCGCAGGAGCCGAGGGTTATGGAGAGAGTGGAAGGCAGGCAGGCAGGCTGTCAGGCGGGAACCTGGGCGCCGGGAAGAGACCGAACGCGGGGCGTCGCGGGCGCGAGGAAGAAGTAGCGGCGGAGTTCAGGGGAGGCATCGGCTCTACCTCCCACAGCAACCCAGGCCAGGTGCGGCACTGGCACTGGCGGAGGCGGCGGCGGCGGCGGCAGGACTCGCTTCGGCGGCGCCAGCCCAGCACGGCCGGCCGCCGCGGTAGCAGGAGCCCCTGTCGCTTCACTTCCACTCCGCTTGGCTTGTGAGGAGAAGCGGCGGCGGCGGCAGGAACGGCGCGAGGCGGAGCGGGGAGGAGGCCGAGGAGGTGGGGCTGAGGCGCATTCCTTCTCCTCACTTCCATACGCGGCGTACAAACTCTCTCGAGTTCCAGGCGGGCAATTCGCCCGCCTTCCGCCGTGCCCAAGGAGCCGCCAGCCTCGCCAGCTGGGTGTGCTTGCGTGTCTCCCTCGCGCAGACACACACCCGCGCGCCGGAGCTCCCGTTTCCCTTCTCCCCCTGGCGCTGTTCGCACGCAGCAGCAGCAGCAGCAGCAGCGAGCTCGCCTTCTGCCCCCCGCTGCCCGTCGTACGGTCACGGCATCCGCTGCCGCCGGTGCCCCTGCGCCTACCCAGAGGCACCCGCCCGCCGCCGCCGCCTCCCTCCCCTCCGCGGTGCTTCCTTCCTCCCCCAATCCCGGAGCCGGCCTCTTTTCCGCCCTTAGTTCTCTCGCTCCCGCCAACCCAGACGGCCACCCATTCCCACAGGGCTCGTGTCAGCGACAGAACTGGAAGCCCGCCGAGCGCGGCGCAGGTGCTCTGCGAGGGCGGGAGTCTGTCGGGAGGGAGGGAGGGAGAAGAGTCCGCCGGGATGCAGCGGGCTCCCTTCGGGCGCCTCGGATGGCCTGGCTGGCTTCTCCGCCCTCCTGCCCGCCGGTCTTAAGGAAAGTCGCCGCGCGCGGGAGCTGAGAGGACACGCCGACTTCTCCGCGCCGCTGCTGGCGCCCCTTTTTCCCTGTCAGACGTTGCTCCCTCAGGCGCTTAGTAGCAGCTCTGCTCCTGAGGGGAGAGGAGGACGCGGGCGAGGAAGGAGAAGCCAGAGGGCAACAGAGACCAGTCCCCCTACCCAGGTTTTTTTTTGGGGGGGGGGGATCTGCTAGGAAGACTTTTGCGAGGCTGGGATACCTGATTCAGCAGATCTAATTGCTGCAAACCCAACACTAGTGACTCTACTCCTGGAGAACTGTTTATTTTTTAAGGCCAGGGCAGAAGGAAAATAAATAAATGAATAAATTACTCTCATCTCCTGGACCAAAGCAGGAGAGAGATTATCCCCCCCTCCTTGTTCCAGAATAGATTACTCTTAACAGGAGCCAAACTGCTCCTGTCCAGTGAAACTCTCTAGTCTAGGCCATTTCCACACTAGCGTGTTATAGCGTGATGATTCCACTTTCAACCTCCTCTGGAATCCTGGGGTTTGCAGTTCCGGGAGGGGCCAGCCGGCCCCTCCCGGAACTGCAAACCCCAGGATTCCAGAGGAGGTTGAAAGTGGAATCATCACGCTATAACACGCTAGTGCAGAAATGGCCCTCGTCTCTAATGAGTATCACGGCCTGATCCTTCTTTCTGATCCCTTTCTACACTCCTTACAGAGCAAGTTGTGTTATTTCATGCATGCTACAGTTTGCTTCTGATCTGAAGAATTTTGCAAAAGTAATGAAGATTTCATTGTATAGCCAGTTGGGGTTTGGGCCTGGTGTGATTTCTGGTCTTGTGGGATGTGAAACCAGTCCATTGCACTGCAGATAAGCTGAACTGGCTATGTGTGGATTCATGTTTAACACAGCCCAGTGTACTTTTTCATACGTTTCTAGCTGTTACACTAGATACCTGACCGTATTTCTGAGATGTGAATTTCAGGAAATACAGTTAATACAGAGGATGAATTTTTAATGTGCATTATTCCATTTTAAGTCAACGTATTTATCAGATGTGTACTTTGGACACGCCTCACAAACTTCAGTGACGGTTGAAGAGATTTGGCTGCTCATTTCATCAACAGGTCATTTTTTACTTCACCACTGCCTGTCCCTATGCAGTTGTCCTCTCAGCCCATTCCCTCCCTTAGTTCCCTGTTCTCTTAGACCTTGTTTATCTGAATCATTCTCTTTCCCAAGCCTTGGCCTTCATTTCCTAGGCCTGTCCTTCACTTGACTTGATGCCTTCTCAGCCCAGAGGCCACTAGCTTTTGGTTTTCTTCCTTCCTGGATCTCTAGTCCACCCTGCCTCTCAGTTATGAACAACTTAGCCAAGGACAGCTAGCTGACCTCCTTTCATCTAATCACTGCCTCTGATCATCCTGTCACTATCAAAGCCTTTACTGCATGACAGAGTAGATTCTGGAATCAGGCCTATGAATAAGCACACAAATAACATGAATAGGCCCTTTCCCACTTTAATAATAACTGAGGGATTTCAACTTGCCCTTCCCATTCCAATGAGTTCAACAAAAGCAAAAAACAAAAGTCACAGTACTAGGGCTTTACTATTTGTATAGAGGATGACACAGTGCAGACAGGCCTGTAGGTACCACCCAGAGTCTGCAACCAACCATATTCTCTTTCAGTACTGTGTCAATTTTGTTTTTGTTGCTAAATTGGATTTAGGATTACCCCACTAATGCATGATTAGCTAATATGCTGTTAGTAAATACTTGCATTATTACCAAGTCGTGGGGTGAATAAAATACATTGGCTATGTCACTGTGAACACAGAGTTTATTAAAGAAAATTTAATATTACAGAAGAGAAGAGTGGATAAGGTCAATGATATGCTTTCCCCTTGACCATAGCAAGGCAGTCACATAATAAATCATCTTAAAACTTTATTGATCTGGGAAATAACAAAACTGTAAACTTGTCAGTTTGACAAGTAATCTCCCATAGTAATACATCACAATAGAAATGGATATGAGACATAAAAGGCTACAACAATAAAATATTCAGTTATAAAGAATTAGATAGCTACTTACTTGTATGGCATGTCTGCAGTTATAAGCATATATGATCACATGGGCTATGGATATTAGTGGAAAAAATATGAAGAAACAGAAATAATTCAGATGCATTGACTTCAATTAAAACAGTGATACAGAGTTGGTCTGATCCTATTTAGGGACCAAAGGAGGAATCTGAAAAGTTTTACATTTTCTGTGTACTGTGCAATAGCTGGCACAAAGACTGCTGGTGCTAAATATTTGCTAAAATAACAAAAACAGCAACTATAGTGGTTGTGGGTGTAACGCTTTGTCAGCATTCTTCACTGAGGCAGGAATCAGCCTTAAAAAGAGAGAGAGTGGCTCACTATCAACAAAAGAAAAATATTAGCAGTTTCTTTCTCTTGAACATTTTGTTTCATTTCTTCTTCATTTGTGTTCAGGAAATACCTTATTACAGTACTGTCCAATACCTTGTTCATTAACCATTGACAACCTGTTGTTGTTGGTCTTGCTCTCACAGCTGATAAGTCAACATTTCATTAAAATATTCTGTTCATATTGTGTGAATCAGAGTAGCTTCTTCTCCATACCCGACTTCTCCAAGTAACTTTCTCATGTCCTCAGGTTGAGCAAATTGAAACCCATTCATCAAAACTAAAGTGGCTGATTCAGTTACCTCACCAGAATCTACTCTCAATGTGAAGTCCATGCAGGAACAGATTCAAACTATTTTATCTACAGAATACATTACAATTCATGACAATAGGTTTTTGAGGAGTGTGATGCAAAGTATAACAGACACTTAACTACCTAGAACAACCTTATTATTCTAGGTATTAGACAAAATTTTGCTGGTGCAATTGAGGCAGAGAAGGAAAAAGAAAACATTCCACTGCGCAACCCGTCATAGAATAGATACTAAAATGGGCTCAAATGTTTGTTTAATTGGATTTGTCCCAAGTCTTTCTCATGCCATCAGTACAATAATTGCTTAAGTGACATGAGCACGTCAGAATACCAAGGAGCTGTAAGGAAGGAATGCTTAGGAGTGATGATGTCAGCCCTTCAGCTTACCTCTCCATTCCACAGATCAAACAGGGCTCTAGGAGCTGG
Source organism: Ctenosaura bakeri (assembly GCA_948474755.1). NCBI lineage: Eukaryota > Metazoa > Chordata > Lepidosauria > Squamata > Iguanidae > Ctenosaura > Ctenosaura bakeri. The sequence continues at coordinate 101,747 of CAOLHI010002200.1, forward strand.
AAAATCCGCTCCAAACATCCAGGAATCCTTAATCTATGAGGACAGATCATTTTAAAAAATTCTGCATACAGTATTTAACACAATCTGTCCATGAAAATAGAGGGAGGGTTTAAAAAAAGTCTGCCCACAGATCACTGTCATTTTGGCTGTCAAATCAGATTGAGAATGTCTCCAGCACCATGTGCAGGGTCAGATATTAAGATAAACTTGTGGAAGCCTTGAAATTCCAAGCTACTCTTAATGAGGGATCCTCAGGCTGTATGAAAAAATCCCCCATCACAATTTGCAGGAACTAGGACAGCAACACCACCTCCAACAGCTTGGTTAGCAGTGTGGGTGGTACACCAACAGAACTTGATTTCTATCTTGCTTTTGTTTTATTACAGAGTATATGCACTTAGATCTTAAGAGACTGCCAGACAAGATATTTCAGCAGCAGGAGAGTTTCACGAGAGATAGATAGCCCCATCTTTCTGCCCAATGACTCTTCTCTCTTACTGCACATGAAAACTTGATTGGGTCAGGTTAACTCCCCACCACCTTTGTCCAACCAAATTTCTACTTGACCATCTAATCTTTGTTAGGCTGGAACGCACAGTTCTTCCCAATTGCTCACAATATTTTTTGCAGCAATTGAATTCCACCAAATTTTCTTTGTTGTGGGGCATGCCATTGTAAGATGACTCCTCTTCCTTTTCTTCCACTGGGACTGTTTTGCCTCCACCAACATACTTCTCCCAACAGATGAAAAAGCAGCTTTCTTTCTTTCCTCCCTCCCATACTCATTCTTATGAAACTTTGCAGGTGTATTGCTTCTGTTTGGCCCACTATTTTCATATAGATATCTTCACTACTCCCACTCCAAAAACCAACAGAGAGATTGAAGGGGAAGCAAAGCGCTCTTCCTCCTCCTCCACATGTTAAGAGTTCCTTTCACATAAGCCAAATTGTATTCAGTAAGATGAATTTAAAAAGTGCAAACATTTTTAGATGTCAAGTTACAGTCAGTGGGAAGTTTAAAATACCCATTTTTGAATCTTAATGTAGCATCCCACCAGACTATACTGTCATAGTGCTAATCTTCCACTTTATAGCCATTTCCACAGGAGACTTTTATAGCACTATTATTTCACTTTTGACATCCTATGAAATCCTGAGGTTTGCAGTTTAGGGAGGGACCAGCTGGCCCTTCCCTAAACTGCAAACCCCAGGATTCCGTAGGATGTCAAAAGTGGAATAATAGTGCTATAACAATCTTGTGCAGAAAGAGGTTAAATGTCATGGCTACGTTCTGTGGAATTCTGGGTTTTGTAGGTTAGTGCAGCCTAAGAGCTCTCTCACTGAGAATTTTAAATGCCCCTCCCTAAACTGAAAATCCCAAGATTCCTTCATATGTTACCATGGTAGTTAAAGTGAAGTAATAGTGCTATAACATTGTAGCGTGATAGGGCAGAGTGTTTGGGATCTTTGTCAAAGTGGAGTGGTTCTAGATACATGCAAGCTGCAGCAAGCCATTTATTAAAGCACCAAGTCAAAGTAGATCTGATGATAAGTGCAGATGCCTGCTACACACAACACACATCGAAGTCAGAGAAAGCAGTAAGTGCCAATTGAAACAGTATCACTCTGTCCAGTTGACTACCTCATACTCCAGTTTGCTCCCATGTTAGTTTTAGCCTTTCTTTTTTTCCTACACAGTAACCCTAATTAGATGTGGAAAAGCACATATCTGTATTGAAGGTGTTTAGGGCATTATGACATTCCAGGAATTCCTGGGTTCCACAAGTTATTCATTCTGTCATTACTAATTTCCCATCATATGGACATGAAGGGATGGACAGCATAAGGAGATTGGCGTAATCCCCATTGAATCAATGCTTTTGACACTACAGAAGTGTCGTAAAGTCAATTTCTGTAAATGAAAGTGGCGAAAAGGAAGCCAAATACAAGAATTACTTAGAGGATTCATTCGCAGGGAAAAAGGAGGGAGCTAATCATCAGCATTGTATCCAATTAGTGTGGGTTTCTACCCTTTCTCTATGTTGGAACATTTGTTGGGAGCCAAAACCTGCAGTTAATTGGATACAACAATCACCTTTCAACTTGTGGAAATGGGGATTAAAACTGTATTTGAGAGAGTGGTTGGAATGTTCTGTTGAATAATTCAGTGAATAAAGTCTACTTTAGGAGATCAACAGAATTTGATTTAGAGAAGACAGGGTAGAATTGCAGGATCGGAAATTACAGAAACTGCTTTGAAGAAAAGTCAGAAGTGAATATAGAAAGATACTGTCTGGTGAGTAGAAATTGGATAATGACTCACTGCTACTTTATTTCTGCAATTTGTATTTCTTCTGGTTAATGTCTTTTATTCATCTATTTCTTGTCTTTCTTTTCATTTTTTTTAAAATTCTGTATCTTGTTCATGCCCTCATATTGAGTAGCATAGATGGGACTGATTCCAAAGAAGCTAATAAATTATTTAATGCCAAAGGAATATCATATGACAGGCAACACATGAGTTATGAGGACCAAAGAACTCCCTTGTCAACAGGTTCACTGGCAGCAGTCTTTTTCCAAGCACATGCAAAGTGATGGTTATGACCTCTAAATCCCTATACAGTTTAAGTCCATACTACCTGGCTAGAACCCTATTGGTTAGTCCCAACTAGATTAGACCCATTGAATTAATAGTTACATGGTGAAGCAACAGGTAGGTAAATTCCATTGATTCAATAGATCTACTCTACTCAGTATTAACAATAGCATTTAGGCCATGTCGCTTTATATGAGCCTTCTTAGTTGCTGAGATCCTCAGGAAAGGCCCTTCTCTCAAGTCCACCACCTTCATAGGTGTGGCTAGTGGCGAAGCGAGGTAGTGTCTTCTCAATGGCTACAGGTAGGTACTTATTTCCTAGGAAGATTTATATAGATATGAAATAATTAATTATAATTAATAATTATATATAATTAATTATAATTATAATTATAATTAATTATAATTATAATTAATAATTATAATTATTTATATAGATATGAAATAATTATCGCCCAGTCAGCCTGACATCGGTACCCGGAAAGATCCTGGAGCAGATCATTAAGCGTTCAGTTTCTAATCATTTAGAAAACAACGCAATAATCACGAGAAGTCAACATGGATTTCTCAAAAATAAGTCATGCCAGACTAATCTGATCTCTTTTTATGATAGAGTTACTAGCTTGATAGATGAAGGGAATGCTGTGGATGTAGCATATCTCGATTTCAGTAAGGCCTTTGACAAAGTTCCCCATGACATTCTTGCATCGAAGCTAGTAAAATGTGGGCTAGACAGGGCTACTGTTAATTGGATATGTAATTGGTTGACCGACCGAACCCAAAGGGTGATCACGAATGGCTGCTTTTCATCCTGGAGAGAAGTGACTAGTGGGGTGCCACAAGGTTCTGTCCTGGGCCCAGTGCTGTTCAATATTTTTATCAATGACTTAGATGAAGGAATAGAGGGCATGCTCATCAAATTTGCAGATGACACCAAATTGGGAGGGGTTGCTAATATGCCAGAGGACAGGATCAAAATTCAAAATGACCTGGATAGATTGGAGAGCTGGGCCAGGGCGAACAAAATGAAATTCAACAGAGAGAAATGTAAGGTCCTACACTTAGGCAGAAATAATGGAATACAGAAATATAGGATGGGGGACACGTGGCTGGATAGCAGTACGTGTGAAAGGGATCTAGGAGTCTTCATAGACCACAAGCTGAACATGAGTCAGCAGTGTGATGCGGCAGCCAAGAAAGCCAATGCAATTCTCGGCTGCATCAACAGGAGTATGGTGTCTAGATCGAGGGAGGTACTGGTACCACTCTACTCTGCTTTGGTTAGACCCCATCTTGAATACTGTGTCCAGTTCTGGGCACCCCAATTCAAGAAGGATATTGACAAGCTGGAGCAAGTCCAGAGGAGGGTGACCAAAATGGTGAGAGGCCTGGAAAACATGCCCTATGAGGATAGACTGAGAGAGCTGGGTATGTTTAGTCTGCAGAAAAGGAGGTTAAGAGGGGACATGATAGCCATGTTTAAATATTTGAAGGGATGCCATGTAGAGGAAGGAGGGGGCTTGTTTTCTGCTGCTCCAGAAACCAGGACAAGGAGCAATGGATTCAAGCTGCAGGAAAGGAGATTCCACCTGAACCTCAGGAAGAACTTCCTGACAGTCAGGGCTGTCCGGCAGTGGAATCTGCTGCCTCGGAGAGTAGTGGAGTCTCCTACCTTGGAGGTTTTTAAGCAGAGGCTTGATGGCCATCTGTCGGGAGTGCTTTGAGGGTGTTCCTGCATGACAGGGAGTTGGACTGGATGGCCCGTGTGGTCTCTTCCAACTCTACATTTCTATGATTCTATGATTCTAAGATTAGACTGCCCCCCTCTTGCTCTCCTTCCACTGGTAGGAAATTTTTTTTAAAAAATTCCAGCAAGCTTTTTTGGAACTAAACATTTTTAAAGAAAGTGCTTCTGAAAAGGTTCAGTATTGTTTTAACTGTACATAGTTTTGTTTCTAAACTGCTTTTATCTTTTTTTATCTTATGTTTCAAATTGTCTTAACATTGTTAACAGTTTATTTGTATCCTAAGAATGATCTTTTATATGCTTATAATTATACTGTATTTATTTTAATTTGCAAGCTATCTTGAGTTCTTGTTTTGACACCAGAAGGCAGGACATAAAGTTAAGATGAGACTGATGGAAAAGGAGAACTAGAGGCAGCAATAGTGGCCCCCACTGCTATCTTTGAGGATTTGTTTGAATTTGTTGTACATTTGCCACAAATGCAATGGTGCCAAAAAACAGCAAATATTTAAGCCACAGTATGTCCACAGACTAAGAAATAAACTAAAGAATTCAGCAACTTTCTCCTAACTTGTAGAGCTGCTACGGAACACTGCAATCTTCAGTGAAGTACAAGTATTGAAATGAGACTGCTTAACTCTGTATTCTCAAACTTTTTTTTTAACTTAAGAAAATTGCCTACCTTGAACGCTCATTTTCATTCTTTGTGTGGAAAAATATAGGCACAAGTATCCTTTCTTCACATGCCAGAAGACATATTGAATGGTGACCTTGAATTGAAAAATGGCTGTATGAAAGGCATATGAAAATGTTCCTTCTTCAAGTTTCTATGGTAGATTCTGGTAGCTGATTTTTTTTTTCAGGGAGGAGAAAAGGAAGATATAATAAGCAATGTATATTTGTCCAGAAGGTATTGTTATTCCATTTCAAAAAAAGAGTGCTCCTAATTTGGGATTGGTGGGTAGGAATCATAATATTATAACTAGATTAATAAAAAAATCATTTAATTACAGTCATAGTACCAGCCAATATTTACTGAAAAGGTTTCCTGAATCTTACCAAGTAAGGGTGACAGCATTTATTCAAATTAGAATAAACCCATCTAGTGGAAATGTGGAAATACATTGCGGCCAGTTATCTAAGGTTCTAATAGGAGGCAGAAATGCAGAGATGCGTCAGCAACCACTTCTGAATCATGAAAATGGTCAAGTTGTGGCGGGGGGGAGCCTGTTTATGGCATTAAAGTCAGTAATGACAACAAATCTAACCATGCTGAACAAGATGGAGGAAAATTTGGGTACAAGGGGGAAATGAGCAAAGAATGGCTGTATTACTCTTGCAGGTTCTGTACATTTTTATAATCAGACATAACTATTCGTCATCATTTAGAACTCATGTAAAAATGCACTGCTTTTGAGACAAGATGAATCTAAAAACAACAGCACATAACTGAAAGATGATTTTGAGGCTCTGTCCTAAATTAGAGAATTGATTTCAAGATAATTTAGATGAGTAATAGATTGTAACATAAATTCATTGAGGGCAGTTGTTTTGGGAATGATCTGGATGCACAGCAGATGGGGGGGACTGAAGAGTGGTTGATTTGAAGGACTGTAATTGACTAGTAAGTTAACTTGTTTGGGGAGAATGGTGGGGAAATCATGTGGTTTGCCTTTTGAGAAATGGGTATTCTGTTACCTTAGTAAAAATGAGGCCAATGGAGTGTTTGTGGTTTATTTGTACTCAAATTCCAACTGGCTCCTGTTGAGCTGTTTAAGCATCTAGGTAAATGTGTCAAGCTCCGTTTCAATCACATCCCACATTATTACTCTCATCAGTTTGTGCCATTTCAATTTCTTCATCAAACAGCAAAAATATATAAAATAAAGTAAAAAGTTTAGATGTAATTTTTGTACATTCATGTCCATTTTCATGTCTGTTTTTCAAATTCTATAGTTTTTGTTCATGCTTCTTCAAATGTACACATTTTTCCACTATATAAAGTATTTCGTGCCCATTTGTCCCCATGTACTCCTGTTGCACATTGTTTCAGATATATATTTTTGAGTGCACTTTTTCTAGTATGCACAGATGTTCTAATTAATGCAGTTTGTATGCATTTGGTTTTATGTGTATATATCTCCATAGATACATGGTTTGTCTGTATTTGATATGGTTTTTGGCTAATTCAATAAACTTTCAACATATCGTTCTCACACTTAATTTTGTGATCTGTAGCAGAAACCTTTTTTTAAAAAAATGGTTTGGATTTTGAGTTCTTAATGCACTTTGGTTCTTGTTGTGGTTCAGGAAGTGCTGATTTCAGTTCAGTTCTGATTTCAACTGATTTTTGATTGTGGCATAGCAGCAGTTTGGATTATGTTAACAATTTGCAGTAGTCTGGTGTCATCTATGATTGTATAGCTCAATGGCAGAAGAATTTTAATCTGTATGACTTAAACGAATAGCATGTTGTGGGAAATTTCTATCTCCTGGGCTATTTGGATTCACATTTTCATCTACCAGGCAGACGCTGGACCTTTTTGCATGACATTTTGCCATGCGAAAGGGCCCCTGGGATGTCGTGCAAATGTGAGGAGCGGTCCACACGACACACTCGCAGTCGTGCAATGCTCCAGGGGCTAGCAGGCACAGACCGCACACTATTTCATTTTTAACTGTAAGCCAAAAATGGTGCACAATCATGCATAGCTCTGGGGGCCCGCGCGCACTTGTAGTGTGTGCGGAGCTATGGAGTCACAGCGCCCGTGCTTCCTGCCCCAGCGCAGCCTGGGAAAATCCCAGGCTGCACTGTGGAAGGAAGAGGAGGGGCTCTTGCGCGAGCAGGCAGCAGCTGCAGAGCTAAAGGAACCAGGATGCGAGAGCATCTCAGAAGAGGCTGCTTGCACGATCCCTGCACCCTAGCTCCACAAAAAAGTGAGTTTCGGAAAGGGCCTCTGTCCATAATCATTGTCTCATGATTTTTTACCCACCAGCTTCTAGATACAGATTCTTACTACCTCAATCTGTGCTGATGAGATGGTCTTGAAGGTAAATTTAGGGGATACTTTTAGAATTCCCGCTTATTACAGGCATAAGTAAGCATAGATAGGGCACATCAGTGCGACACTACTAAGCACTACATGAGAACATTTTACAGCCACTTTGCACAAGTGCAAAGACCTTGCAAGTTGGAAGGGAAATTAGATTCAGGACCCTATTATCCACTCCTTATTCATCAACATCAAATGAAATTCACTCTGAATGACAAAAGAGAGCTGAGTGGTCTCTTTTAAAGTGTTATGTAAAATATTACAACTTGTATTTACTAACAACCAAGCAACCATAAAATCAACTGAAATGCAATCAAATGAGAGGGAGCATGGCTGTTTGCCAGATCTGTGATCCATTAACCTCTTTAGTTCATTGCTGGCAAGCAGCAATAGCATACAATCAAACTGCAGTATTTTAAAGAAATGGCATTTTCTTCCATCTTCATACCCACTCTCCCATATTACAGCCTCTCAGAAGACTTCCACAATGCAAGAAATTACAGATAGAATACACTGTACAGATGGAATACACTGTATAGAATGAATGAATGAATGAATGAATGAATGAATGAATGAATGAATGAATAAGAATTTGAGCCATGCTGATATATTAAGAAAGGAGCATCCAACTCCATTGCACAATGATATGCATGTAAAAAAGCAAAACAGAACAGAAGAGGCATAAGTAAATCTGACATGTATGCATATTTATATTCTACACCAAGGCACCCTTCACACTATATCTTCAGAAGTCCTATTTAGGAAGAGAGTTGTAACTGTGTGACGAAAATAGCTGTGGCTATTTTGCACAAGCAGCATGGCACAAACCACCTCCACATTATTGCATTTTCAAGTGCTTAACACACCACAGACTGCATGTGTGACTTGAGTTTGAAATAATTCAGATCTCAGTTTACTGCTTTACATGTTAGGTCTGAAAGGCAGAAAGAGGTAACTCATAAGCTTGTGGGAAATGGAAAATTTGCTGAATATTCAATATACTGAATATTGAACAAAGGTATCCAATATGTTGTACAGTATATCTTCTTTAAGCACAAAGTCCTTCTGTTTCAAAGAAGAGCTATCTCAACCCTATGTCCCAACTCTACATCTTCTTCTATTCTATTCTACGTCTATTCTAGCATTTCCCAACTTTGGGTGCCCCCATCTTCCTCAGGGAGCATAGCCAATTGGCAGGGATGATTGTATTGCACCCTCAGCAATGTCTGGTTGTGGAACCAAGATTGAAAAGGGTTGATCTTGGGATTCTTAATCTCAAGCTGATGTCTCTTATAAGAAACGTAAAAGAAAGCCACCAGCTCATTGCCTGTTCAGATGAAGGCTATTTGGAATGTTTCTATTTACACATCCCCTGGGAGTGGCTTATAAACTTGAGTTTAGGGATCCTACATCTTCTACAAAAGGGCCTAAATGCCACTGTTAGTCCTGAGCAGGCCTCAGGACTTACACTATCACTCAATAAAAACTTGCACTTTTGTAAATATCATTGATTTAATATGTCTGCTCTAATTGTGACTATCAATTAGATTTGGCCAAGATATGACAAGTGATTAAAGCTTGCTCTGGAAGTATTTGGAAGTGTTCTGCATGTAAGACTGGGAACTTTGGGTAGCCAAAGAACTGCATAATGTCTTATGACCAAATTCACTAGAACATCAGATTTTGTGCATATGGTTCCTCGTGGGGAAGAATTCCACTCACATAGAATACTTAGTTATATCATCCTCTGTGGCAATAATAGATCTTGGTGAAAAGGTCTGTTTTTGAAATCTTAATCATAATAATTGTTATGGCTTAATCAAAGCATTGTACCCAAGAATTCTAAGAAAAAGCTATTGAATGTAATGTTGTTCTTAACAACTCTCAAGCTTCATTTTCTATGTAATTTGTGGATAATGTAAGCTGTTCAATGAAAGCACAATTTGAAGGAATATAACTTCAGCAAGTTTTGGAGTGCATTCTAGTAAAAATTCTGGATCTGCCAGGAAGGCAGAAGGATCTGCCAAGAACTTGGAGGAAAGTACTGTTCCATGAAGCACTGGCAGATTTCTTACAGCGCATCACCACAATCAATGTAACTGAAGCTGTGTTGCATAATGAGAAGCATTGTGAGAGGAAAGATCCAGTTTATAGCATATACACTTTGCTGAACTATGTAAGGTCTTGAGAAAATGTTTTTGCAAGTGCTTGCACGAACAGCAGAACTCCATAAATCTTTCATCACTTTTTTTTACACGTACTACTCATACTCTGTCGGAAACAGCCCTAACATGAGCAAAAAAGATTCTCTGCTCCTAGAAGGGCATCTTTGGTTGCAAGTTGATGTATTTTGAGTGATGCATCTTTATAACATTGCCAGTTGAGTGCTGATTCTGTCAGACAAATGCACACAATATGATAGTAGTTTATATATAAACAAATATAAACAAAAATGTACAGTTAACTGCAAAACAACTGAAATAAACAGCTGTCCTTGATTAATAGTCTTACTTTCTCGTCTTTGATCTACATTTTCTCTTAGCAATATATCTGAAGTAATCTCACTTCCATAAGCTAGTTCAAGAGATAGTAAGCTTCACAAAGCTATACAGTATCTTCTTTCATGGATGGGCTTAGATTTGAACTTGTGACTTTTCTCAAAAAATCTTCCCAAACACTCCAAACACTATGCCACACTAGCATCTAAGATGGACAAGAACACCCAAGTGAAGACGCTCTTACCAGTAGCTCCATTTAAACAAGTGAAACAGTAAACAAATTGGTTTGAAGCAGTAAAACAATTGGTTCATACTTGTAAAAAAAATGATTCTTGTGATTATAATTACAGTGAGGTTTCTTTTTGTTTGAAACTCAACAGGGTGCTGCCAGCTTCTAGCTTGTGAGAGCAAAGGACAACAATTCCCTTATACCAGTACTGAGAATTCCAAGCTTAGGCAAGGACTAGACAACCAGGCCAGAATCCAAAGAGATACTTAGGGTGCACATAAGGATCTCATGCCATTACAACGGAACGTGTAACTTGTAGAATGGAAAAACAACAACACCAAACCACTGATTTCCTGTGCCTTATGTCAAATTGCTTTTAACCCTCTCTCATTGTCCAAAATCATTTACCATTGATATAAAGGAGTGCTACCATTCTAGAGAGAGTCAGCATGGTGTAGTGGTTTGAACATTGGAATATGACCTAGAGACCAGGGTTCAATTCCCTGCTTAGCCATAGAAGCCTACTGGGTGACCTTAGACAAGCCATACATTCTCAACCCCAGAAAACCCCATGATATGTTTGCCTTAATGTCACCATAATCAGAAATGACTTGAAGGCACACAACAACAACAACAACAATAACAACAACAACTTCTAGAAAAAACTTCTAGAAAAAAATAACAATACAGTGTAATTTGAAAGGAATATACGCAGAAATTGGTCCCAGTGAGGTCAGTGGGCTTTATTGTGTATCAAATTCGGTGATATTGCAGCTTCAGGATACTTTAGAATCATGGGTCTGGTTTCATAACTCTTGGTTCTGATCTCATAGCTCAGTTTTGATATTGAACTACTTAGAACATGGATACTCAGTGGCCAGCCACATAGATGGCCTTGTATATGTCATGATCATTCACATTTTAAAATTTTCAGGTACAGAAAAATATCCCATAAATATTATCTCATATTGCTTGAGTAACATGTTTAGACCTGAGGGAATCAAATGGCATGTAAGTAAAAAAAAAAAAAATCTATACAGATCACAAGTTAAATACAATCTATAAAGATTACAACTTAAATGAGACCCTATAGTATATATATAAGTAAATCCTACTAATTTAACAAACAATAGGTATAGATGTTAATTCTGAAAGAAAAAAGGGTTTTGTGACTTGTTGACATTATATGGAATTAAAGCTGGTATCTCAACCTATTGCCAATACTTTGTAGCAAAACTTGAAAATTTTATATTTTGAACTATCAGACTATTATTGACATTTGTGATTTCTATGAAGCATAGCATCAAAAAGTCTTAACTTCGTTTATAAGGCGAAAAATCAATTCATATTCTAGGAATTCAGTAAACCAGAATGGGTAGTTTTATGCCTTTTAAAAAAAAATGCTTCATAGATGGTACCTAGAGCCATCAAAACTTGCAAATATATACAAGTTGGAAAATAAAGCATGTTGGAAATGTTCACAAGAAAACGGAACCTTTTATCACATGTGGTGGAAACGTTGTAAAGCTAAGGTTTATTAGAGAAATATTCACAAGTCAATGACAGAAATTTTACAAATAGAGTTGCCTATGACACCTGAAATATATCTTTTAAATATGTTGCATCAGATTGATAAGAAATATAATAGATATGAATATATAATTCTGTATATGGTTTCGGCTGCTAGGATTGTATATGCTAGATATTGGAAAAAAGAGGAAATACCGGAAATACAAGAATGGATACAGAAGGTTTTAGAATTTATTATTTTAGAAGACCTTACACTTAATCTGCGGGATAAAAAGCAGACAAAAAAACTTGATGATTTGAGATCAATTAAGACAGTAATAGAAGAAAACTGGATATAGATATTAAAGGAGTTGAATAGCTGGATAATTGTATATGGATATGATGAGAAATAGATCTGTATACTATAATAGGTAATACGTATACTATAATATGTAATTTAAAGAAGCCAGTCTACATTAGAGAATTTATGTTTATTGAGATCACGATAAGTTACTTAAATAGAGGTTCTATCAAGAGGTGAGGGGAAGTTATAAGAGAAATGGATAGATTGTATGATAACATGGTAAATAAGCTTGTTTTTTTTGTTTTTTTTAATTTGAAAATATGACAATACAAGTATGTAATGTGAATAAAAGTTGTTTTAATAAAAATATTATAAAGGCAAAAAAAAAAAAAAGAAAAAGAAAAAGAAAAAAAAATCTTATCTCCTAACAGGCTATATTTCACAAGCTTAAAAAAAAATCTAAGAATTCTGAAAATTTATTTTGAATATGAGAGGAAAAAGTCATTTTATAAAATCATGGAATTCTATGCTAGGTTATTTATAAGAAAGTTGAAGTTCAGTGAGGATGTTGTATGGATACAAGTGTGGTTGTATAACTATACCAATGGAATATAGTTATTTCTTCAGCAAAAGCCAGATTGGGAACAAATGGTTTTGAGTGAAGAAGTGGTCCAGTTGCCGTCCAAATTGATTTTGCTTGTTCAAAAGTGGATTAGATCTTAGGTATTGTCTATGTTATGATTGGTGATGTCAAAATTTCCTTTCTGATGCTGTCTCGTTAACTGTTTTTTTTTCATTCTAAAAATCCATCATTGAATGAATTCTAGAATTAAACATTTCCAATACAGAAAATATTATGGGCTGGATCCAGATTTAGTCATGCTTAGAGTGCATCAATACTGAAATCAATGGGACAAGCTGTACTAGCTATATCATTTAAATCTGGCTTAGGTACTGAAGTGGTCTCAGATGCCTTGTGATCAGTTATCATTATTGAGTGAGAAGAAGATAAATGTGACTCTTTTGATACTCTTTGGTTATTATTTGACTTATCTTAACTTTCCTCCTCATGCTAGGATCCCAGTCCATGTGGTAATGGGTTGATGACTCTGAGAAGTCACAGCCTATAACTAAAGAAATAGAAATTGCACATAGAATTTGCTAAATTCATTTTGGAAAATGGAATCTGTGGACGTTGAGATTAGCAGGGTACTCACTTTAGACTGAAGCAGAGGATGTATTATATAACTTTGCCAGCAGTTGCTGCCAAAGGGTTTAATGGCAGAAAGACCTTAATAAACTTTGAACTGCTCCTCAGAAGACACAGAACCATTGCCCTGACTTCTGGGGGTCCCATGGGGGACACCTTGATTCATTCCAAGTTATAAAAGTTGGGGAAATTAGCGGAGCACTGGCAATAGCAAAACGAGGGGGCAGGGTAACCAGCAGGATCTTTTATCCAACTTTATGGGATCAGGCCAAGCCAAAAAGCTAGACAAATGTACCAAATAAATGAATTTTATTAAATGAATATAGTATCATGCACCAATGTACTCACTCACTCATGCACACAAGGCCTATTGAGCAGGAAAAGAGGTGAAAAATGGATATAGCAAAGGGAATGTAGAAACGGTGATACTGCACCTATCCTGAAGTCTTTGGTCCGGGAAGCAGTGAGAACGGAGCTCAGCGAAGAGACAGCTGAAGGGATTACTCAACTAACAGAATGCTAGTCAGCTAGCATGGAGGGGAGTTCTCCAAAGAGACCCTCAAAAACTAGGACTACTTATAGGGTAGAACGTACCCTCAAGGGCAGGCCCTCTCTCGAGTAAAACAATAATCACAACAAAGGAAGGAATGTCAAACAATGACAACTTGGTCATTTGCATGATTGGTTTATGCTGGGTTGCAAGTATTCAGGGTTGTGGTTGGAAAGGGCTGCAGTGTAAGTTTATGTAGATGGACCTCACCTTGTAGGATTTTTCCAGAATCACAATTGCCCAACCTGGGGGAAACATGCTAATCTCCTCAAGTTGGCTACTCTTGGGTCAGGACCCTTTGTCTATGTAGAAATATTGCCTGAGGTCTTCTTGGGCTATGTGACTGGGAATTTTTCTGGTCTTGACCTGTTTTCAGTTGTTCGACCTCTTTGCCTTTGTGCCCATCTGGGCAACCTCTCTGGCATGGTGGGCATATCTGATATCAAATTTATAGTCCCTGGGTTAGGATACACCAATGGGTAACAGAACCAATAGTGGTATATGACTGTTTTCCTTAACAAACCTAAATAAAATACATCAGGGATTTTCTAGGAAAAAAAATAGATTGTCAAAAAAGCAATATATAATATGCCTTTTCAAAGATTAGAGAAAAAAGGCACATCATATATTCATGAATGTGTCAGTTCAGAGCAGTTTGTAATTTGCTGTGGGTAAGTAGTTTGAAATTTGGTGTGTTTGTAGGCCTTACAGGCAGCTCATGGACTGAGTGGAGGAGGGCGTAGTTCTCCACACCTTTTTGGTTAGGCATCAGGCCCTGTGATTGGTAGACCTCATCAACTAGATTGGAGATACCAGTTTCTTAGATCAACAGATGTCCTTTGCATAAACAATAGAATATTTGTTAGAAGTGCAACCACACTTAGTACTGAAGAGTCAGGAATGCTCATTTCTGCACTCGACTGTTAGAGTGCTATTATTCCACTTTCAACATCCAACAGCCTTTGAGGCCCCTCCCTAAACTGTAAACCCCAGGATTCCATAGGATGTTGAAAGTGGAATATCAGCACTATAACACGCTAGTGCAGAAATGGCCAATATCTCAGAGTGGGCAATAGTAATAGGGTTAGATAGTCTGAGTGACCCAAAGTGACCTCTCTTCTCTCTATCAGGTTAATCAAGCCCAGGCTTTTGTTTTTAGAAGATCTGTGAAAGAATTAAGGCGGATCAAAGAACCAGGCCATGGGTGAGAACAAAAAAAGGCATGGCAACCTCCCGGAGTACTGAGCTAATTCCCAAACCTAAAGGGCAAAACTTCCCAACATGGATTTACAGAATGCAAATTAAATAAGCAAGAATTTAGCTCTTGGCTCTTTTCAAAGAACAGAGGCCCATGGAAGCAGAGAGTGCTCCAGCTTGGGAGGCAAAGGACCTTGGGGCTCATTGTCTCATTGCCAGCAATCTTACTTGAGGAGACATATAAGTAGGTTAAGTAGCCATTTTCAGGTGCTAAATCCTTTTCATGTGGCAAAACAGGAGACTTACAAGCTAATTGTTTTGAGAACAAAGGCTGAAGGAAATGGGGGAAAGGAATGTGACCAAGGAAAGCTGAACAGGCTGCATGAGAGAGATGCAGGAACAAGATGTTGGTGATGATTTTTATTGAGAGTCTTTTGGAGCTAAAGAAAAATTGGCTTTGTAAATCATATACTCAAAAATATGAATGTCTTCAACTTGGACAGTGGGGCAATGTTCCATATGTGTCAGAATGGATCATTTTTTCATAGAACTATATGAAAGTATCTAGGATCATGTGTATGGAATAGGAAAAACAATACTTAAACTGTTAGTCTGTTCTGCAAAACCCCATTGAGCAACATAAAACATATATCTCTTAGCAATGGCTTGTGCCAGATTTGAGGTCCAATGTATAATCAATTAATGCCCTAACAAGAAAGGATTTTAAAGAGAAAGATTGTATAGTGTCTTATTACTAGAAACTTATAATGGCAGGCAAGTGCAGCTGAAGATCTGTATGTAGTTAATTACAAAATGGAATGTGCAAAAATTACCAAACAATGCATGCATGAGAACTATCTTAGATAGTTTGTAGGGCTTCCTAAAAAAGCAAGACATTAAAATGAGACAATTGTCCCATACATCCCAGGAAAAAAAATGGAATGACAGAAAGGAAAAACTGCACTGTAATGAAATTGCAAAGTGCATGATTTTAGATGCAGGATTGCTAGTAAGACTTTTGGAAGAGGCAGTTGCAACTGCAACCTATCTGCAAAATAACCTACCAACTAAAGGCAAAGAGGCTACACCTTATGAGCTGTGGAATGGACAGAGGCCAAGTGTGGGAAAATTGAAAGTATTCAAGTCTAAGGTTTATGCATATCATCCAAAAGAGAAAAATATCCAAGCTTGACACTAAAACAGAAGTAGATATATTTGTGGGATATCCCCCAAGATGTTTGGCATGCGGAAAACAAATAAAGATGATATTATTAAAGCCAGAGCAGCATACTTTCATGAGAGTGAGAGGCCAGGCACAGAAGAAGTGCTAGATGACAAAATCTCTCTTCTGGTTCCAGATGAACAAGAAGAAGAACCCAGTGTGCCACCAATGAGATAGTTAAGGCACTAAATCTACAAGTAGGGTATGCAGAGATGTAACTCAGATTTAGACACCTAATAAAGGAAAACCACCCAGATGTTTTCCCTATGTTGCAAGACTGGAAGAAGTACCAGAACCATCCACATGGCCTGAATTAGATAAGATGACAGCTAATGAAAGAAACAAATAGAGAAAGGCTGCACCCCCAAAAATTAAATCTCTACACAAAATATGGAACCCTTATGGAATTTCCACAAGGAAAGAATGTTTGTGGGATGTAAGTGGATCTTCAAGGTCAAACATATTGCAAAAGGAGAAATTCAGAGACTATTGGCAGAGGATATTAACAAGAGTTTGGAGAGGATTATAATCAGAGTTTTCCACCAGCTGTAAAACAGACTGCTATAAGAACACTCTTAAGCACTGCAGCAGCAAGAAAGATCTATGTTGAACGTTTAGATTTAAAGACTACTTTTCTTCATGGTGAAGTAGTAGCAGATAGTTATATGAAACAACCTCTAGGCTTTGTAGACAAAAATAGCAATAATCTCATATGCAAACTTCAGAATAGTGTTTGTGTATTAAAACAAGCTGCCAGAGCATGGAATGAAAAATTGAATAAGATGTTCCTTCAGAAGGAATTTACTCAAGAGAAGGCTGATAGATGCCTGTACTCAAGATACAAGAACAGCAAATGAACATTTAGTTTGACCTCTGTTGATAATCATTTGTTGTGAGGAAGAAGAAGACAGTTGATGACGTCATGGATCATTTAAGCAAGAAAGTAGAAGTGAAACAACTAGGAGACATCTTGGAATACAGATTGAAAAAGAAGATGGTGGAAGATATCTTCTTAACAAAAACCAAAAGATAGCATCTCAGGTTAACCGAGGCACACCCAGTTACCATCCTTTGGAGACCAACTACTGGAAGCCATTGAGAAGCTTATGTACTTAGGCAAACCAGATATATCAGCAGCTGTTGCAAAAGAACCAACTTACCAACTAAATGTGACTGGAATGCAGTAAAGAGAGTAACCAAGCATCTGAAGGAACTTGCACATATAAAACTTTGATTGTAAGCAACCAGCAACCCTAAACTAATAGGATATATAGATGCAGATTGGACTAATTATGTCATTGACTGAAGATCTACAAATGGATGCCTGTTCTTTTATGGAGATGGAATAATTAATTGGACTACACAGAAGCAGAAGACACTTCTGATGTCTTCCACAGAAGCTGAATATGTCTTAGCTTCAGAAGTATGCAAACAACTAAAGTGGCTACACATGTTACTTAGAAGTAGAAAATATGAAGAGAACCAAGGATGTATAAAGATATCTCAGACAGAGAAGATCAGACCTCAGCTTTAAACAAAATGTCATTATATATAGGATGCACATGAACAAGGGCTTATTAAACTGGAATACTGCCCAATAGAAGGCAAGATTGCAGATCTCCTTACCCAACCATAGCCCAGGGACCATATAAAGGTCTCTAAGAGAAGACAAATCTTGTCCATGTGCTATTGAGAAGGTGTGTTAGAAGTGTAACAATGCTTAGCACTGAAGAGACAATATGCCTCAAAGTGGTTTGTAGTAATAGGGTTAGATGGTTTGAGTGACCCAAAGTGTTGTCCGTTTATGTCTACCTATCCTGACCCCTCTGTGATATAAACTAATACTTTCAGGGATGTTTTTCCACTCTTCTGTTCCTGCCAGACCTCTCTCACCTGGAATGAAGCTGGATTAGATTAATTTTCCTATCTTAGAACAGAGTTCCCATAAATAAAGCCTTTATTTTGTTTCTCCTAGCCATTGGTGTCTTTGTTCCTTAATCATGATCTCTAGCCACTGGACCACTCTCTATCAATTTTGAGGCATATAGTGATGTTTGCTGCTTGCCTTGACCAAAGGAGAATACCTCTGTCCCTTTAAAGATCTATAATTAGTTAATAGTGGATGAGACAGAAATAAAAAATTTTAAGGATGTACCACCAAGTGTAATAAGAAGCAGAAGAGAATACACATTTTTGGCAAGAGAATTACAAGTAAGAGGAATAAGGTATAGATGGGAGATCCCAGAAGGCCTTTCTTTTTTTTGTTTGAGGGGAGAAGAAGAATAAACTCCATGCAACAAGCAATTGAATTTCAAGAGAATTACTTAAAATCGGCAACAGCAGAAGCGAAAGAACCAGAAGCAACATTGGAAAAAACAAAAAAGGATACGGCAACAGCAGAAGATTCGAGTCCAACGTCTGAAGATGAGGTAGAACCGATAGAACCAGAAGAGAAAAAGACGAAAAGAAAGCAAAGACAGTAAAACAAGTATGAAAATAATAACCTGGAATGTCCGAGGAATAAATTCACAAGCTAAAAGAAGACAGATTTTTCATCATATAGAGAGATTAAGACCTCAAATAACAGTATTATTGGAAACGCATATAAAGAAAAACCAAGATAAATACTTACACAATTCCAAATTAGGCCAAAGTTTCACCTCGTCATATATATAAAAAAAATGGGGAGTGGCAATATACATTGATAAAAATATTCCAGCAAAGAAAATATTAGAAGATGAGGAAGGAAGATTATTAGGAGTAGAATTCAGAAAAAATGGTAAAAAAATATTAGTGTGTATGCCTCAAATGAAAATAAAGGAAATTTTTACAAAGAAATGAAAGAAAAAATGTCAGAATATGAATATGAAGATTGAATATTAGTGGAAGATTGGAACAAAGTCATTGATGCGAAAATGGATAGAAAATCTTCTACGAACAAACAAGATGCAGGACAGAGAGGAAAACTTCAAAGAATCTTTTTTGAGATGTGTGAAGAAATAGCAGTTATAGATGCATGGAGGACTTTTTATCCAAATGAAAGGGATTATACATACTTTTCTGAAGTGCACTATTCTTGGTCACAAATAGATATGATAATGGTTTCAAAATAATTGTTAACAGAGATAAAGAAGATAGAAATACTGCCAAAGATCACCTCAGATCATCATCCAATGATGATGCAAATTAGAAAGCAATTTCAATGGAGATTAAATGATAATTTACTAAATGATGAAGAGGTGGTACAACAGGCAAAAGAAACTTTGAAAAACTACTTCAGGGAAAATGTGAAAGAGGATATGAAGATGAAGACAGTCTGGGATGCATCCAAAGCAGTGATGAGGGGGCTTTTTAATCCAAAAAAGACAAATTCAAGACAGGGAAAAGTGACAGAAATATCAAGAATTGTTAATAAAACTTCAAGCAAAAGAAAAAGAATTTGGAGAAAATCCAGAGAAGAAATCAATATAAGTTGAAATACAGAAAATACAAAAAGAGATAATGATGAATTCACAAGAAGAAATAGAGAAGAAGATGAAACAATTGAAATTAACCCAGTTTGAACAGGCAAATAAGATTGGGAAATGTTTAGCATATAAGTTAAAGAAGAAGAGAGAAAGAAATATAATAGTTGAATTGAAAAATGGGAAGAAGAGAATTACACAAAGGAAAATATAACAGAAATTTAAAGACTACTTTGAAAAATTATTTCAAGAAAAAAATCCTCAACATCGAACAGAAGAAAAATGGAGGGAATTTGTAAAAAAGATTAAGATTCCAAAAATATCACCAGAGAAACAGGAGCAGCTAAACAAAACAATAACAATAGCTGAAATAGAAGAGGCAATAAGAGGGCTGAAAACAGATAAGGCACCAGGGCCAGATGGATTTACGGCACTTTATTATAAAAGATTTGCAAAAGAAATAATCCATCCATATCAGGCAACCTTGCATGAAGTTGAGAAGGATGGAAAACCACAGTCATGGGGAGAAGCAAACATAGTGGTGATACCTAAAGAAGACAGAGACAAAAGAAGTTAAAAATTATAGACCAATCTCTCCCTTGAATGTAGATTATAAAATTTGGGCACCAATATTGGCAAAGCGAATGAGACACATAATACAGGATAAAATACTGGAAGGACAAACAGGTTTTGTCCCAGGCAGACAAATGATGAATAATATCAGAACTTTATTGAATGCAATTGAATATTATGATAAAAACCCAGGAAAGAAGATAGCCATTATTTCATTGACTGCAGAGAAAGCTTTTGATAATGTTTCCTGGGGCTTCATGCATTATACTTTAAAGGAATATGGCCTGGGAGAAGCATTTTGTAAATTGTTGGAGATGATATATAGGGATCAATCAGCGAAGTTAATAATAAACAGAGATAAAACACCAAGTTTTGAAATAAAGAAGGGGGTACGGCAAGGGTGCCCGCTATCACTGTTATTATTTATAGCAGTACTAGAGATATTACTGATAGTAATAAATGAAGATCCCCAGACAAAAGGTCTAAAAATAAAGAAGAGGGAAATAAAATATAAAGCCTTTGCAGATGATGTAATAATATTTCTTGAGGAACCACAAGAATCTATATAGAGGTCGATGGAAATTTTGCAAAAGTATGGACAAATAGCTGGATACAAGATAAATAGAGAAAAGACAAAGATGATGACTTTAAATATAACAAAAAAAGAACAAGTGGATTTGGAAAAGAGATCTGGATGTCAAATTGTAAAAAAAAACAACCTAGGAATAATAATAACAAATAATAAATCAAGAGTTGTTCGATAATAACTATGGGAAGACATGGAAGGAGATCCAAAGTAAAATGGAAAAATGGATGTACATGAACTTGTCTCTCCTAGGAATGATAAATGCTTTCAAAACGTCTTTATTGCCTAAGTTAATGTTTCTCTTCCAAAATTTATTTGACAGGGCAAGAAACCAAGAATAAGATTTAAAACATTACAAGATGCAAAGGAGAGAGGAGGCTTTGATGTGCCATCATTGAAAATCTATTACCAAGCATGCTGTTTAGAAACAATAAAAAACTGGATTCAAGTGGAAGATACAGCAACAAAAGAAGTCGAAGGAATAAACAACAGATTTGGTTGGCACGGACACTTATGTTATGATAAAGCAATTGTAAATAATGACTTTAATAATCATTGTATCCTAAAGACTTTATTGAAAGTGTGGATACAAATAAAGCATAAATTCTACAGAAGACTTCCATTGTGGACCTCACCCCAAGAAGCATTTAACATTGCTCCAACAAGGGAATTTATTGACGTATCAAGAGTTGTTGAAATGGGATGGAGATAAGTTAAGAATGCATACAGAAGAGGAATTAAAAGAGCTGGGTCATGAATTTAACTGGTTTCCATGGAGACAATTAAAAGAGAGATTTAAGATGGACCAAAAATTATATGGGTTTGAAAGAAATGAAAATGAATTAGATGTATTGATGAAAGGGGACCAGAAAAAGAGAATTTCTAGATTTTATAAAATATGATTGCAAAGAGAAACAGAATCAGAGATTGTTAAAGACAATATGGTTAGATGGGCTCAAAATATTGGACACCCAATTGAGTTGGATACATAGATGAGGGCATGGGAGACAGATGTAAAATTTACACCAGGTTTAAATTTAATGGAAAATTTTTATAAAACGTTACATAGATGGTACATGACACCTGAAAGATTGAAAAAAAAAATTAAAAAATGGGAATGGAAATTGTTGGAAATGTGATGGAAAGGAGGGGTACTTTTTATATATATATATATGTGGTGGACCTGTAAGGTAGCAAAAAAGTTTTGGAAAGAAATACATCATGAAATTGAAAGAATGTATGGATTAAATTTTGAAATGAAGCCAGAATTTTATCTGTTAAATATGTTAGGGCAACAAAGAGAAATAAGATCTCATCAAAAGACATTGTTATATGTTATAATTGCTGCAAGATTGACATATGCTCAATATTGGAAATAAAGAAATTATATTGATATAAAAGAATGGAAATTAAAAGTTCTGGATATGGTAGTGACAGAAAAGTTAACTTTTTTCACTTAAAAACAAGCCAATCCAGAGCTTTGAAAGAGAATGGCAAGAAGTGTTGAATTGGATTAAAGGATAAGAAAGAGAAGAAATAATGAGATTGTTGAAAAGGTGGATAAGGTAAACTAATGTTGTAAAAGATAAAGCATAAGCTGCAATGTAACAATGTTAAAAGTAATAGTGTAAAATTGTTTGTTAAATAGAAACAATGTATGTATGGAATGTAAACTCAGATTCAACTGGAAGCGGGGAGAGGGGATTTTTTTATTTTTTATTCAAAATTTCAATAAAAAATAATTGCAAAAAAAAAGATCTATAATTAGTAAATAATCAATAAAGATGGAGAAGTGCTGCTTATGAATTGAGAAACACAAGCTCATCTAGTTAAATGCAGTCAAGGAGAACCCTACTCTTTACAATTATATGCTCAAGATGACACATTAACATCACCATCTGGCATTATATATTCTCAATATTCCTGAATCATTCTAAAAATAAACATGTGTGTAGGATGAGCAACACTACAGCTACAGACTTCCTTCTTGATCTTTGCATGATCATAAAACAAATTTAGGGAAACATGGGGCTCCCTACATATGTTGTAATGAATATATCCATATAAGGCACAGAGAATTGCTGTTGTAATGTTTCTTCCTTATACACGTACTTTCATTTAGTTGTACATTCATACATGCTACTCAACTTAGAACCTGGAAAAGTCCCCTTTTTTGGATTTCAGTAACTTGAATTTCCTAGCCAGCAGTGCTGAGTAAAGTAAAACTTTCAAAAACTTTCCCAATAAATCATGGTTTAGATTTTTTTCCCCTTGGAGCTTTTATTTATTCAATTTTTTTCATTGAAGGCTATTCAGTCATCAAGCCTCATCCTATGTTCCAAAAGAGTTTAAGCATTTTGTCCACAATATTCAGCAACTGCAAAACAAGATCTTAAGCCCAACATTTAAAATTCTTGTTAACTCCATTAACTTTCTAATTTAGAACTGTGTAAAAGCTGTTTTCATTCCATTTACGGATGAAGAAAAACCCTTAGAATAATTTCCCATGGGGTGGAGGGGCATCATATGCAATGAAATCCAGTGGTTACACTGCTTTTATTATAACTGAAATGTTAAGTGTTATCTACAGTTTTGTTAAATAGGCAAGCTAAAAATTAGTCATCAGAAACTTGGAGCTGTAAGAGGCTCTCAGTAATTTGTAACATAAACAGGTCAGACTAAATGGCAACATTATTTTCTAATTCAAATCTTCTGCTATTGTAGTTCCTTTTCTCTTGTGTCCATATAGCTGATTGGCTTGTAATCTAAAACAGAATGGTTCAGATTCAGATTCTGCTTTAGGACTCTTGTTTGGATCCTTTGAGAAAGTAGAAGAATTATGAGTTTAGAGAGATTGTTTGTTCTTGAAAATGAATCAATAGAGCAGGGAAAATTCATTTGTCTCCAAGTAATGTTAAATAATAAATATAAGGATTCTACCTTCCCTTTTAAACCACTCTAGTGCTGAAAATGTATAAATTAAGAAAGCTGAAAAGTGTCAGGGAAAAGGTGTTCTTAAGGCAAAATTGTGTATCGTATAATTTTCCCACGTAGAATGGAGCACGGTTGTAAAGAGAAAAAAATGTTGTCTGTGACTTCAAGTCATTTTTGACTTTTGGTAACCCTATGATGAACTTTTTTTTTTTGGCAGAATTTTTTTCAGAGAGTTTGCCATTGCCTGCTTCTAAGACTGAGAGAGTATGACTTACCCAAGTTCACCCAGTGGGTTTGCATGGCCAAGCAAAGATTTGAGCACTGGTCTCCCATTATCCTAGCCCAACATTCAAATCACTATATTATGCTGTGAAAGTGAAAAATGTCATATCTTTTTAGACGGAGGTTTTTGAATGTATGATAGAAATAATTTCATGATTTCACTTAGTTTGGAATAAGTTAGCTGTTCAGTGGGAGAAAATATCATTTCTATACTCTCAGAGAACCATGTCAGCCAGAAACATTTTGCTGCCGGAAGCAAAGCCCCCATGGTGCCAGAATTCTGCCAGAACTTTGAGTTCACATATTGAATACATTAATAAATTGATGCTAATTTATTAACATTAGTGACAGTGCTAGAAAAATTGGAAAGAATGTCTTTGGACAGACAGAAGATTATTTGTTCTGTGAACTAATATGACAGCGTTCACACTCCTTCTCCCCACTGCGTAGCACTTCCTATAATATTGCTTGGTTCTTGTAATTTATTTTGAGGTTAGAATATGTTTTTAAGGCTGCTAAATGGAAAAGGATTTTAAAAAGAAAAATATGTAATCTGCCTATTTATTATGTATGACTGCGAAGAGACCTGCTTTTGTTTTGTGTATGTGGGTCTATGTGTAAACGCATAGGATATATTATCTTGATTTTCCATGATTTTACAATGGCTGATTCCTGATTCATAAAAACAATCTTCTCAATATGCTTTGGCAAATTATATTCCATTTGGAAACTTAGCACACATGTGATCCATCAATGCATGTTATAAGCATGTATGAGTATATGTCACAGATATTTCAGTATTTTACTTTGATGAATGCAGAAAAATATATTGCTCAATAATAAAAAACTATTGACACAGTCACACATATATAGACTGGAATGAATATCCCTGATATAGCCATACAGCACATATCAAAATCCATACCAAATCAGAGCAACTAGAACTAAGTTGTGTTATAGAACTCATTTACAAATTCCTTTAAAAGTTAAAAATATCTCCACATTATTGACCTAAAAGCCCAATTCTTACTTCCATCTCTAGAAAAATACTGAAGGATTGGAGTAGGGACTTATAGAAACATGGAGAATATTTCTTATCAATTAATTTACTATGCCTGAATTGATATAATGGATGATGACAAGTAACTTGTCACATCTACGGAAAAGTTGCTGTTTAAATTTGAATTGTTCTCCATGTCAAGAATACTAGGTTTAATTAAAGAAAGGACAATGGAGTCACATGGTATTTAATTCAATATGGAACATCTGAACTCTTTGTACATGGTAGAGAGAGCACTAGATACATGTCACAAGGTTTCATTCTTCTGGGTCCTCAATGAGTATATTTCATTTTAAATATTTGTGTTACATATTCCTATATAGTGTGGTGTAGTGGTTTGAGCATTGGATTATGACACTGGGGACCAGAGTTCAGTTCTCTGCTTGGCCTTGAAAACCCACTGCATGCCCTTGGATGCATCACACACTCTCAGCCCAGAAAACCCTGAGATAAGTTCGCTTTAGAGTCTCCATAAGTCAGAAATTTCTTGAAGGATGGTTAATCTGAGTTCAAAAACTCAGCCCTGGTGGCACAGTGGTTAAATGTTGGTACTGCAGCCACAAAATTGTGAGTTTGATCCTGCCAGGCTCCAGGTTGACTCAGCCTTCCATTCTTCTGCAGGTTGGTAAAATGAGTACCCAGCTTGCTGAGGGCAATTAGCTAACACATTGTAAACCACTTAGAGAACACTTAGCTGATAAGTGGTATAGAAATACACACGCTGTTGCTATTGCTAAAAACTACAAGCATAACAAAAAATAGCATTCCACTCCTAAAAGCTTCTGAAAGGGAAAATTTGTGCATGGCAGCAGAGTTATTTAATAGGAAAGTAAATAATTTTGACTTTCTAGAATTTTCACCTTTCAAATCTGAGGCCATTTCTGCACTACACTGTTATGGTGCCACTGTTAAATAAATGGAGCCCTGGTGGCGCAGTGGTTAAATGCCAGTACTGCAAGCCACAAGGTTGTGAGTTCGATCCTGCCCGGCTCCAAGGTTGACTCAGCCTTCCATCCTTCTGCAGGTCGGTAAAATGAGTACCCAGCTTGTTGGGGGCATGTATAGAAATGTTTCAAAAATACATGCTATTTGTAAGTTGTTCGTCGCCTCGATCCATATGGAGAGGCGGGATACAAATAAATAATTAAATAAAAAAAATGGTCCTCTTTCATGGAATTCTGGGCTTTGCAGTTTAAGGAGGGGCATTTAGAATTCTCAGCTAGAGAGCTCTTAGACCTCAGTAAACTACAAACCCCCCAGAGTTCCATAAGATGCTAAAAGTAGAATAATAGCACTATAACAATGCAGTGTGGAAATGGCCTAACTGACTGCAGCTAATAGTCAGGTTTGGTAGCAAACTTGACAGCATCTATGGCTGCCATAACTCCAGTAATTGGGAGTCATGAGGGATCACTAAGGACATGCCATTTAGTCCAGAATAGACCTTTAGAGGAAATTTATTAAAATGTATTTGTTAATTAAATTTGACAAATTTAAAAGTCATTCATATAATGACAAGGACATTAACAATTGGAATAACAAGACATTGTTTTTCTTGGGTGTTTTGACCAATTTTGGCCATTTTAAGCATTTTAAAATTAATTTTAAAACAGCACAATGAATAATTTTTATTCAGATCGTTAATGTCATCTAAATGAATTAAAATTAATATCAACATGTTAGCTTCAGTGCTATTATCTTCAGGTTCTACTCTGAAATAGGACTACAGCTGAAGGACAGCTGATACTATGAATGGGATGCCTGGCAAGGGACAATTTTGCAAAACTAGTAGCTTACATCTCAACAACACAGCGAGTCTGCTCTGGGTTCTAGTTTTAGAGGAGGTATCTAAGGTGCTGAATCCATTATCCAAAATGAGTTGAGCACATTGTTTAGCTCCTTTAAAGTTCAGACTAAAACCTGTATGGATTCACTGCTCCACTGGGCATGAGGAGTACCAATTGCCACTGACCAGAGTGGAAGGTGAGAGGAGGTGTTTCCTGTGCTGTAAGTCCATTGTAATGGAGGTAAAAATAGAATCTAAATTGTGGATTGTGCTTTTCTTTTTAAAAGAGAATATTTATTCCTGTGTAACTATAACATACATTGTAATATCTGACACAATTTGTTGGAGCCAATCCAAAGCAATATGAGAGCAGAACAAGCAGTGTTCTGAACAGTAAGCTATAGACCTTCCAAAACATAAAAAGAGAAAAACCCATTCATAATCCCTCTTAATCCCTATTAAGAAGCCTCCTTACATATTGGGCTGTATGCTAATGCCCATACCAATGTCCCCGGCATAAAGTCATGTATGTCTATAGTGTCACTTCCAAAATCCATCTTTAATCATAGATATCTAAAGAAGGGAAAACAATCTTTCATAGAGCTGTCTCTCCTACATTGCCCCATTATATTTTAAGAGGATAAGGAGAGAGATTGTAGTTCCAGACATCTGAAAGACAGGGAGGTAAGCTACCTCAATGTTTTTTAACCTGGGATCTGTGGACCCCAGGAGTCCATGATGTCCTCACAGGGGATCCATGAAAGGCTTGAAGACTGCTCGGCTTGTCTTCTCCCACACAACAGAGTGGCAACGTGACAGGAATCAAGGCAAAAGACAGCATGCTGGTTGGCTGGGCCTCCTCCTTGCCTGTCATGTGGCTGCTCTGCTGCAGCGAGGAGGTGGGCTCAGCAGCTGAGAGACAGCAGAGCTGACAGCCAGCCAGCCAGCCAGCCAGCCAGCCAGTCATTGCCCTTTCTCTCTCTCTGGCCCTCCCCTCATTTCCAGCACAAAGCTGTCCAGTCTGCCATCTCCCCTTTTTTTGCCTTCTTCACCATGAAGAGAGGAGACTGAGTCCCTTTTCTCACCTTACCTTTTCCTGTTGCCGGAGTGGGAGGCTCACACACGAAGACTTCGGAGGAACGCTCCCGCATCCCTCCTGCCTGGGCTTCACAGTGGCTTCCTGGTCACACGAGTGCCCCACCTCTTCCATTCACAGTGCAGCCTGGGACCTCCCAGGGTGCATTGAGGAGAGGACGCGCAACTGGCCAGGCTCCCGAGGCTCCGCACACCCAGGAAGTGAGCACAGAGCCCCGGAGTGATGCTCAACTGCACAGCATTTTCGGCTTTGAGCCGAAAATTAAAAAATGCATGCACGATCCACATCAGGCCCTTGAGCATCACGCAAATGTGAGTGTGTCGTATGGACCGCTCCTCACATTTACGCGACGCTCAAGGGGCCCTTTCGCTTCAGAAATTCTATGCGAAAAGGGCCTGAGATGGGCAAAGGAGGGAGGAAGAGAAAAAAGACAAAACAAAAACAGAAGTGTGCATTGAAAACAGAAAGGGGATTGAAACAACCCCTCTATACTCCAAACTCACCTCCTCATTTCCATTCATAAGTGCATTCAACCCACTGCCCATTTTTGCCTTTTTCCCTCCCTTGCCCATCTTGGTTTCTTCTCTTCCTAATGAAGAAGGCAAAAAGGGGGCAGGGTTGCTTGAGAGTTTCTGATGGACTTGATGGCTGGAAAATAAAGGAGGGAAAGAGAGAAAGGGGGGGGCAAACACTGGCTGGTTGGCTAGGCCTGCCCACTGCTGTGCAATCTACTTCAGCCTTAAAATAATGGGAAGAAGCAGAAAAAAGAAATCCCCCCCCAGTCGCCCAGTGCATCTCAGGGAAGTGCACATTTACTTACTTCTTGTTTTTGTCTCAATCTGAAGTCCCTTGGTGAGCATTTTTAAATAAATACTTGATGCACTTTAGAGTTTTAAATTTCAAGTTAAGTCTTGGCGGTCCATAGCAGCAAAAGATATTTACCAGTGGTCCCTGGTAAAGCAAAGGTTAAAAACCACTGAGCTACCTTGTATGTTTTCTCAAGAGTGATAAGTCTCAGGATTCAGTAGTATCTGCTACATTTCCTGTGTACAGACAGGAGGAAACAATAGAATGAGTATCTGACTAGAAGGTCATCGAGAAGGACAATGTAGCATCAACCATGATTAAGGAGACTGAATTCCCAATGTTGCTGATAAGAGTTTATAGGTCCCAGAACTTCTATGAACATATGAGTCAGAAGCACTTACTCTATGTGCTGAAAGACAAAGCAGCATTTAAAGGGAATTTGTCCCTCATGCATTATATATATTCTATCTATCTATCTATCTATCTATCTATCTATCTATCTATCTATCTATCTATCTATCTATCTATCTATCATCTGTCTGTCTGTCTCTCTCTCTCTCTTTATTTTTGTTTATAAATACAAATCAGGCACTCAGAAATATAAGGAGCTTAAGCAAATAGGTCCAAGGAAGCTAAAGGACACCAATCAACCCTTCAGACATTACAAAACAGGCACGGTATTTCACACACAGAGAGAAGTTTCTCATATTACAAGTTGGTACCTGGCACAGACACTTTATGGCATTGAATTATGTTAACATGGTATTAACAAATCCTGTCTGTCAGAAAAGATCTTTTAAATGTAAACCTCTGCATAAATTGCCAGATTGCCAGAGGTAGAGGTTCTTCCCTCCCCTGAGTTCTTAAGTAAGGGGAGAGGGCCTTGCTGCTCAGTACATCTAGTTCCTACTGCCAAGATCATTAGACACCTTGATCACTACTACCATCTTGAGAGAAGACAGAAATATCTACCAGGATTTGCTGTTACCCCTCTCTGCCCTTTTCCTTTCGGAAAATGGAGTAAAAACTAAAGTGAACGAGTACCCTCCCTTCTACCTGAGGAAGTGTACCTTGTGTGTTTGAAAGGTTAAGCTACAGTGAAAGCTGATAGATAATCTGCAGCCCTTTCTGCACAACGGTGGCATTCCAGCATGGGGATGCAAGAGGAATGGAACTGCATCAATGCTTCCACAAGATGTCACAGTCCCATCCTCCTTGTGTCACCAGCCAGTGCAATTGCAGGGTAAATCAATGATGAATTTTCTCTGTCAATGTCTCCTGATTGCACAATGCTCCTGCACTTACCTGCCATGTGAAAGGGCTGGAGCCACAATAAAGGTGCTTCCTGCCTCGACATAGCATAGGAAGGAGCCTGGCTGCACTGCAGAAGGAGACATTCCCTTGTACTCTCTTCCACCGGGAACTGGTCCAGTGCAAAGGGGAGTGTTCCTGTTGTGCTCCCTTCCCGCCACAGGATCATGACAAGAGGATGATGAGATAAGGTAAGGTGTGGAAAAGGCCTTTAATAAGGTATCTTCTATTCTAAAATAGGAAAGTTGCATCATACTAAGAAGGCAGAATGCACATGGAACACTTCTCTCATTTCAGTTAAAGGACTAGAGGAGCATGAGTACATTGAAACCCAACAACCAACTGGACAAAAATCACAGAAAACTTTGCCAACAATTGTGTACACACCTGCCCTTAATCCTACTTACACTGAGGATGGTGTTCTGCTTTTTGTTCCTCCATTGGTTCAGAAGCAAGGTGGGTGAATATCCTGTGGCAGGTCAGATGCCACTGGAATGTTTTAGTGAATATAAAACCAGTAGCAAGTATGTTTTGTAAGCCTAGTGACAGCTAGGCTTAACAATTTGATTTAGGCATAATATAGATTGAGTAATATATTTTATACCATGAAGTTTCAATGGAGAATCTTCTTCTGAAAACGAACACCATGACAGAGTACAGTGAATGCTATTTGAAATCCTTTTCTTACCCAGATCAATGTCGTTTTGTGCTTGATTTAGAAAGAGATTCATGGAAAGTCATAATTATTTAAAGAAGGGAGCAGTGAAAGTGTTCCTTTGCCATCTCTATAAATCTTCACTTACACTTTACAGAGAACTCTGCTCCCTATGTCTGCTTTAGCAGTGTAATGGAAGTATATCATAATGTCATGAGTTGTCAGGGCTTTAGAACTCTTTATAATGCAAGATCACAAGTTGAGACATTTTCATGTCCTACTCTACCGCAAATAAATAGCATTCAGCAGATTCACTGACATCATGCCAAAGGTAGTTTCTTCCACGTGTTAATGTATGGGAAATAACCTTATCTGTTAGGTTAGTCGAGTTAATGAGAAGAAGACAGCTGAAATTTATAAATGAGTAAGACTGCTGCAAGAGAGGAGCTATTTCAGGAGAAGGTAAAATACAGAGAAATGGATCCAAAAAAAGTAGAGATAAATGCTTTTCAGTAGAAGAGAATGTTTCTGCTGATGAAGCTCCCCAGGGAACTCAAGTATAGGAAATTGCCTGCTATACCATTAGAAAATGTAGTTTAAGACTCCCTTACTTTCCTCCCTTCTCAATCCAGGAAGTCAGTATGAGATGCCAAAAACATAAGTTCAAAGTAGGTATAACTCTCATAAAGATTTAATCCAGCAAATTATTGCTAGTAAAGAACTCTGAAATGTGGCAGACTTATGAACTGATGCCTCAAAATTTTGCATTTTGACTCCTGAGTATTATGGCTACTATCGATGGCAGAGATAAGAATCATATGGCTGTCCAGATTTGTTGGACTGTAATGCTCATTAGCCCCAAGGAGTATAGCTAGTTCTGAGTAATGCTGGTAGTTTAGACCCTTATCTAAAGCCTAAATCCAATTGCTAGACCCAATTAAAATAGACTTCTTTAATTGTGGGACTTACATATTGTGGACTTGCTAAGTTCCTGTTTCTTAAAAAGGTTAATGTGGCTGAGACTAAGGCCCTTTCTGCACCTTGCCTTGTTCTGGCGCTGGGGTGCGAGGATCGTGCGAGCAGCCTGTGGCGAGAGGCTCTCATGTCCGGGGTCCTTTGGCTCCGCATGAGCTGCCTGTTTGTGCGAGAACCATGCCTCTTCCTTCTGCAGGGGCAGGAAGCGTGACCAACGTGGCTCTGGAGGCTCCACATACCAGGTAGATGCATGTGGGGCCCAGGAGCAATGCGCAATCGTGCACCATTTTTGGCTTCTAGCAGAAAATGAAAAGGTGTGCGATTGGTGCCTGCCGGCCCCTGGAGCATCGCATGATTGTGAGTGCGTCATGCAGATCAGAAAATGCTGTGCGAAAAGGGTCTAACAATTGGCTTTGGGCCTAAATCAGTATAGTCATTTCAAAAAGTTCAGTTTCCCAAATGGGAATCATGCAAATAATCTCAGAAAATATGCTCCAGACTTAGAAAAATAAATACAGTAAGTGAAATAAAAAAAGAACTACAAACCAAATTTGAATTTCAGATATACTATGACTGAAGCCATACAGTTTGAAAAATAAACAACTGACAGGTTATCCATTTATTTTATCAAAATACTGTTCCTCACAAGGCTCCAGGGTAGCTCAAAAACATTATTAAAGCAAGTCATGGTGTACTATGCCAGTAAATGAAACATTCATGTGGTGACAAGGTAGAAACAGAAAACAAAATTGAAAAATAAACCATAAAAATGGATGGAAACTGGAGTCCGATGGCACCTTTAAGACTAATTAATTTATTTCAGCCTAAATTTTCATGGACTATGGTTGACTTCAGGTTGTCAAAAGATCCCTCCTTCCTTTCTTTTTTACACCAAAATAGACTAACATGGCTTCTTCTTTGAAAATAGCTCAAATAAAAATAGAATTAGTACAGCAGCATTGAAGTGACACTGGCAATAAATTGGTTAAATTTATAGAACAGGTTGGATATAGTTACGAAGATGATTAAGGAAGACTTAACAACATATAATGTTTTGGCAGGAGGAAGAAGAGGGGTTGATACTTAATAAGAAAGACATAGGAAGGTGTTGGGAGTTAAACACAGGGATCTAATTGGGTTGGAGATAGATGAAAGTAAGGCAGATAGAGAATTTAATCATTTTTACTTACCTGAAACTTCAGTTGACCTTACTTCTGGGAAGACACACATAAGGTATCAGACAGAGGACCTGCATGTAAAACTTTAAGGCCCTTTCTGCACGTTACCTGCTTATGGAGATGGGGGGGTGCCGTTTGCGCAAGCAGCCTCTTGTGCGAGGCACTTGCATCGCTCCTCTGTTCTCCTGCAGCTCGCTTCCTGGTCACACGACCGTCGCGCTAGCGCCCCACCCCTTTCCTTCCCCAGCGCAGCCTGGGAGCTGAAGGCTGCGCTGGGGGAGGAAACGCAACCGGCCCGCTCATCTGATGCACCGCACAGCAGGTAAGTGCATGAGGGCCCCAGAAGCATTGCGCGACCACGCAGTATTTTCGGCTCCCAGCTGAAAATAATAAAATGTGCACACGTCCCGCTTTAGGTTCATGAGCATCACATGAATGGGAGTGCATCGTACGGACTGACGCTCCCATTCACACGATGCTCAAGGGGCCCTCTTGCAACAGAAACTGCATGCGAAAAGGGCCTAAGTGTGCGTGAATTAGTTTTTCACTTTGTTGTTTCACTTCAGCTTAGAGAGACAGCATGTTGTAGTGGTTTGAATGTTGGATTAAGACCCTGGAGACCAGGGTTTGATTCTCTGTTCCACATGGAAAGCCACTGGGGGACCTTGGACATGTCACACACTCTCAGCCCTGGAAAATTCTGTAATAGGTTCACCTTAGGGTTGCCATAAGTAGGACATAACTTGAAGGCACACAACAATAACAAAGACTTCAACCTGGTGACCCTCCACAAGGCCCAGTCATCAACTACCCTTCTCAGGTCTTGCCAATTCAGGGCCTTGGCTTCCTTGAGTGAAGCCAATCTTTCCCTTCTTCCTGCTACATTCCACTTTACCAAGCATTGTCTGTTCCAATGAGTCATGCATCTCATGATACGATAAGATTACAACAGCCTTGATTTAGTTATCATCATTTCTCAGGACAGTTCAGGCCTACTATGCTCTTGGACTTGTTTTTTTCTTCTGCTTTTTGAAAATAGTCTACTGTATCTCTCGGCCCCATCTCCATCACACTTCAAAAGTTTATTCTATTTCTGTTAGCTTTCTTCACTGTCCAGCTTTCACAACCATTTATAGAAATTGCAAATAGTGTGGCATGAATGATCTCACTTTGGCATTCAAGGATGCCTCTTTACAGTTGAGCATCTTATCTGGTTACTATATAGCTGCTTTTACAAGTCTGTTGGGTGCAAAAATATTTCCGAGCGTTTAATGCCTTCTTCTAATTTCTTAAATATCTTCATTTGGGTTAATGACTAAACTAAGGTGAAGAAAATCTTTAATAACTTAATGTTATCAGAAGCTGTACAAAGTCTTGTCTATTTTCTGAAAGCAATAGGATATCATCTGTGCATCTTACAACAGTGTGCATCTTACATTGTTGATGTTCCCTCCTCCAGTTTTCATGTCTCCTTCCCCTGAGTCTAATCCTACCTCCAGTATGATTTGCTTTGCACATAAATTAAACAGATAGATTGCTACTTTTGTCCATGTTTTGGTGTCCTTATAGAGGCCTCTTGTCCAGAGTATAGGTTATACATCAGGACAATCTGGTGGCACTCCCATTTCTTTTAGATTGAACCAATTGCTTTTCATTACTGCAGCAATATCAGAGTGGGCAACTGAGAAATAACTTTATGAACCCAACAACACTGGAGCTGACAGCTGCACTCTTCTAATCCTCCCAGCTATTCAAATATTATATTTACAGTATGAGGTCTTGTATTTTGTGTCATATTGAAAAGCTTTTCTTTTATATCTAAACAGAGGAATAGACTTTTCAGAGGAAAAAATGCTGCTATTCATATTGACCTCTCTTCTCCTTCCCCACCCCCTTTAACTACAAATCAATGAAGAGGTGGATGAAAATGTGAAGGCTTTCTAAAAATACTGGATGAGGATTATTCTGTGTATTATATACTTGTTTATCAGAATGCTTTCAAATAAAGATGAAATTAATGAGAAAATGATATTTAGAAGGTGATTATCCTACACATAATTCCAAAATTTATTTTCCATGTTAAGACAACATTAACATTGTAGCTGACTTTCTCGGGCAAAGATGTATTCTGTATTCCTTTGATTTGCCTGGGCCTGGGCCTCTTCTAAAGGGGACAAAGAAATGGAAGGGCATAAGCCAGATTTTTCAGGATTCTAAATGATTTCCTACCAACAACAACAACAATGCTGAGTCAAGCCCAGCATGTTTGAATCTCATTGATGCCCTTAAGTTGGTGATTACCTGACTTTTTTTTTTAAATTATTGTAGCTCAGGAATAGTTCTCAACTGGAAGGAATCAATTTGGGGAAAATTGCCCTTTAACACCCTCTAGTCTGAATAGTGACAAGGGTTTTTTTTTTTTAATCCCACTACCTCCATAATATGACAATTGGTAAACGTGCAATGAAGTTTGTAGGTAAATTGAAACATATTCAATGCTTTGGGCATGGTATGTCAGCGCAAGCCAAAACGTCCTATGGGAGATTTTTTTTGGTATTAACTTTCCTTTTAAATGTGTTGATCATTTGTTGGTTAACATACTGAGTGGCTATTTAAAAGATTAGAGACATGCAGTGTGTAACCAAGATTGTTGATCTATTTGTGTTAATTCATCAGTGCAAGGAACTCTTTTGTGGTTCACCAACCAATGATTTGAGAATGATCACTGTTACCATATGGTAATAAACACTGAGCGAACTCTCTACATTTCAATCTTTTCAATCCCCATTCCAGCCATGTCAATATATGGCCAGAAAATGATCTTCAAATTGCTTCAGTCAGTGATCTTTCATATCCAGTGCAGCCTTTTAATACCCTCAAAATCAGTCCTGGAGAGTTAGGAACCCTCTGAATCTCATTTTCAGGTGGGATAGATGCCTTCACAGCAGGAAGAAAGGACTGGGAAAGTTACAGTATGCTAGTGGCTGGTCATTACTGCAGCACTGAATAGCATCTCTAATTAATAGGACACGACCTGATGCATACAGTGGAGAGGTCACCAGTCCACAAAATCTATGCTATAATGTATGTTGTCCTTATTGATGTGTTCAGGGTAAGGTGAACTAGAACATGTGTGGAAGGACAGCAGAGAGAACAGCACTGCTCTTTCTATCATTCCCCATGTTTGGAGAGTGATAATCAGAATCATGAGAGTCTGAGCAGTTTGAGCACTGAACTGGAGACCAGGGTTCAAATCCCTGCTCAACTATGAAAACCCACAGAGTTTCACACTCTCAGCCTCAGAAGAAAACAAAGGCAAACTCCATTTGAACAAATCGTGCCAAGAAAACCCTGTGATTGGTACACTTATCGCCATAAGTTGGAAATGACTTGAAGTCATGCAACAGATAGTCTCAACCAGAGAGCTTCTGTTATGAATAGAGGCTCTCTGTGAAATCTGTAACCCTGATAACAAACAGGTTATCAAATTGTGTGGAGGCTTTGCATATAGAAACTGCTGTCCTCTCCATGCTGCGGCTCTTCATGCACAGAGCGTGACAACAGAGAGGGTAGGCCTAGCCTGGTTGCTTTCTGTACATGCTCAGTTTAAGCCTATCTTGAATTCTTGAATAGGCTTTGAAGGAGTCACATCTTGTTTTGTTCTTGATCACAGTAACATAGCTACTCGTGCCACATGTCTCAGGTTTCTTCAGTTAGGTAACAGCGAAGCTGAGAGACAATATAGTATGCTTTCCTAGTTGGCAAAAAACAAGTGTTTAGAATGAGCACTTGACCATAATTGATTGTGCATTTTATGATCCTGATTACAGAAAGCTTTAAGTATTTTCCACATATAGAACTCATTTGATATTGATGTAATTTCCCAGATCAAGTCTTATTCCCTCAATAGGACTGGCCCTTCACATATTTTGCTGAATATTAAATTCTTATGAAGAGACTTGATCCATCCAGATTACATACATCATTACATCTACATTAGCTTTCTTAATTACAGGAAAACAACCTGATTATGTTTTCACTGTGGAGGTGGTGGAATATATAAACAGTGATGAGAAAAAGCTGGTATTTGAGGCTAACAGATTTTCAAAGCAATTGGAAAGCAATAAAGCATCATATGTTATTTTTTAAGAAAGTAAGGTGGCAATCTGTTTTGTAT
Organism: Ctenosaura bakeri; assembly: GCA_948474755.1. NCBI lineage: Eukaryota > Metazoa > Chordata > Lepidosauria > Squamata > Iguanidae > Ctenosaura > Ctenosaura bakeri. The sequence continues at coordinate 138,746 of CAOLHI010002200.1, forward strand.
CCCACTTTAATTAGTTGTTTACCAGCTCCCTGATATGTTACCATCCTCTCATATGCAGATAACTTAGGCCTGTCTGCAACTCAGTCCATTCTCTGTGGCCAGGAATGAGCTGCCAAAAGAGAGTGGGTATCTAATATGAAAAATGGATGCTTTCCTCAAATTTTACCAGATGTGTCATGTTGCATTAGACAGTGTGATAGAACATTAACCATCTAATGAGACATGACTTCTAAAATGTAAAGGAGGACACACTTTCAGATTATATACAAGCTATCACTTTCGGAAAGGGAGGAGGGTCTTGGTCTTTTGAGATGCCAGCAGATTCTGCACAAAGCAGCTGTGTGTGAATAATGTGGAGACAGGAAGGGCACGCTTGACTAACTGACTGACTGACTGACTCTGTTCATTAGGTCTAAGAAAAAAACATATACTTTTAAAGCATGTATATTTCATCACAGAGATGCACAAATATCAATAAAAATGTATATGAGAATTGCAAATGGGTCAGCACAGGCACCATATTGGTCCCATCTAGTTGACTGTGGCACCACTAATATCTCAGGAACTGGATTTTGGGGGTTCCACTATAAGGCAAAAAAATAATAATAAATCTAATCATTAGTTTATTATTATAGTTATATAGGATAAAATTCATATTTTTCCCAGAGCCTTGAAAGTAACTTTTAAATAGTAATTTTCCCAGTTGTTCATTAGTGTATTAAAAGCATTGTCATTTCTAGTTACAGTTTTTTGAAAAAATAACTCATTATGATACTCAGTGTTTTTCATTTTCCCCTTTTACTTTGTCCCCCCGCCCCCGGAATACCTAAGGACTGAAAAAGAATGACATAAGACTTGGGGAATTCAATTCAATCTGCCTATAAAAGTGCCTCGAAAAAGTTAAATAACAAATGTTACTTGCAACAAAACAAATATTCCCCATCCCATCTTATTTTTGAAACATAACTTTGTTATACCCACATTACCAAAGGCAAAACATAAACCTCATTACAGCTACTTTACTTGCACCTCCCAAGCACTTTGTTTTGGCACACCTAATGATATAAGCAGAGCATAGGGTTGCGGGACTGAAAACTAGAGAGGGCTCCTATACAATTATTCAGAACGAGGGATTACAGGAGATGTTGTTTGTTATCTGGTTGCTTGAAGAAGGAAACAGTTACTGAAGCCCTCTCCAGTTTTCAGCCTGGCAGCCCTATCTGTGCTGATACATATCTCTCTGAGTCCAGCAAGACTTCATACTGTATAAGCCTGTATGGGACTGCACCCTTGTATTCAGTTTCTTGGGCAAAGGGCATTTACTTGTCCTTTAATAAGTTATGCTCCCAGTGGCAGCCGTTTTATGGTGAAGATCATAACAGTTTTTCAAACTTCTAAATGTGCAATGACTCACTCTATGGGACATTAACAATATTGGTGCTTCTGACAGGTATCTTCCTTGCAGGGAATTTCATTAAATTCTTCTAAATGGACCAGGAAGAACTTAAAGAGGCAGCAAAAACAAAGTGAGCAAGAAAGGGAAGAAATGAGCAAGGACTTTCATAATTAAGTGTCTACTTCAGTTTCATACCACAAGGAACTTTGCTCAATTATAAGCACTCAGCGTGATAATTCCCTCAAGTTGGCTCCTCTGTGGCTGAGGACCCTTTGTTTACCATGAGTTTGCACAGCTTGAGGTCTCCTTGGGCTACGTGACTGGGGATTTTACTGGCCTGACCTAGTTCTTGGTCATTCGACCATTGCTGCCTACGTTCTCATCCGGGCAGCCTCTTTGGTATGATAAACTATATTTGATATTAAAAATTGTAGACCCTGGGATAGGGTGTACTAGTGGGGTAACAATTTGAATGGAATTCCATTATTTGAATGGTCTACTTTAGTCAGCACCAGCAACATGATTTAGGCCTACGTCTCTCTCTATTCTAAGAATGTATTCTTGAACTAGAGATCCTTTTTGTGGCTGGACTACAACTTTGCATCACTTATATCACAGTGGACATGTACAGGGCTTTGGAAGATCATTTTCAGTTCCTCTAGACCCTTGGCAGGCTATACTAGCATGGTCAGAGATGACCAAAAGTGATGCTTTGGGTGATGAGAAATCACTTCTGGCCACTTTTTAGTGGGTTTTCTTGCTATTTCATGGTAGGAGCAGTTCCAGTATTTGACAGCCAGAATTGAGGGACACAAAGTTTTTTCCCTCAACATTTTGAAAAATTTTGGGACTGATGGAAGACACTGCAATCCCCCTCCTCTGGGGTTGCATACAGGCCATGTGCCACCTGATGCTTACCCCTTACTTATAGTCTGATCCAAAGGACCATGTGTCAGGCATGTGTGTGTGTAGATTTTAAAATGGTTAGAGTTGCGCAGATCAACAACTGATGGGAAAAAAGAGTGGAAAGGAGATCCCTCACCAGAAGCAGATCTCTTCCAAAACATCCCCTCTGCAACAATTACTTGTTCAGCAGTATCTGAGCATTCTTATATACAGCCAGTTTTCAGAGTGGGAAAGGAAATTGCAGAGACCGAATCCAGCTGGAGATACATACATGGAAGCTTGCCTTCTTGGTGCGTAATTCCTGTAATGGATCATGCCATTCATGTTATTTTCTAATAATACAGAGATTTTTTTTTCTTAAAGAAGCATAAGTTTTCAAGGATGCAATTGAAGTTCTGGTTTATTATCGCCTCTGATAGCCTCCGGCTTTAGAATCTGTTCAACTGCAATGAATCATTAAGATTTCACTGAGAATAGGGCATGGGGGAGGAGAGTAGACACCTCTTCATACTTTGTTATTTGGGAGGTTTTAACTAAATAACATCTGTTAGCTTAGATTGTGGATGATTTAATTTTTAAACACGTGCTCCCAACCTTTAATTTTCTGCAAAGCAATGGCATACATTATTAATTCATCTATTTTTCCTCAAGGCGAGTTAGACGTAAGGTCCTTCATAAATATTTAACAATGCTGCTGCAAAATAAACAACAAAAAAACTTCCGTATAACTTTTAATTGCAAGTCCTAGCACCCAATAATGCCAAAAAAAGAAAAGAAGAGGGAAAAGAGTTAAGCATTGTTGCTGTAAAATTAAAATAATATGTAACCGGTCCTTACTTAATTGAACTATTTGGACCATCAGGAAAATGTTGCTGTAGTGATCTCCATCCCTAAGGCCCTTTTCGCATCTTACCTTTTTCCGCGATGGGGGAGGGCGTCTCGCACAAGAACCTCCTTCGTGACGCTGCTGCTTCCCCCTCCTTCCTTCTGCAGGGCACTTCCTGATGACTCGACCGTCGCACGAGCGCCCCGCCCCTTCCTTCCACAGGGCACTGTGGGAGCTGTAGGCTGAGTGGGGAAAGGAAGCGCTTCCCACCTGGCTCACCGATGCACCGCACAAAGGTAAGTGCACGAGGGCAGTGCAAGCGTTGCACGAGCACGGGGTATTTTCAGCTTCAAGCCGAAAATCAAAAAATACGCCCGGGCCCCATGTCAGCCTCGTGAGCACTGCGTAAGTGGGAGTGCGTCATGCGCAGCGGCGCTCCCATTTGCGCAGCACTCAAGGGGCGCTCGCGTAAAAAAAAATGTGCGAAAAGGGTCTAAGAGAAGTGCTGTGTTCAGAGTTCCAAAGCAGCTGGTTTCTCTACCTCTAGGTACCATATAGTGTAATATATTGAAGCAGGAGCTGTGGGGACCCTGGGGAGGTAGGTAGTAGAATTTCCCTGACTGGCAGCTGGATCCAGTCCTAACTGTATATGTGTAGGCTGTGTATATATGATTAGAAACTTATTTACATTTCTATCTCATCTTTTTTCCAGAGAGGTCAAAGCAGTCTACATGGCTATTCTTCTCTCCAATTTATCCTCACAGCAACTCTGTGAGGTAGGTTAGGCTGGGAATGAGAGAGATACTGGTTCAAGGCCTCCCAGTGAGTTTCGTCGCTAAATGGGTTCTCAGACACTGATGTTCAAGGTCCCAGTCCAATACAGTGAACATTCGGTAGCCTACAGCAGTTATGTACTTAAGTTGTGCATTCAAAAGCTCTATAGGAGTGTATGATGAGTGGAACTCTTACCAACTTCCTTGGTTTAGGGACTAACAGAAACATATGGTTCCAAATAAGGAAAACAGGGACACAACTGGAGCTCTGTACCTTCCAGCAGCAGAGACTTCTGGAGAATTTCTGTGTTGGGCATCCCAAATCATGTAAGAAACCTGACATGGCAGGTAGTTTCTGAGGCCTACCACCTATTGTCTGTCAGCAGGTAGGCCTACTATTGAAAAAGCTGTTATTGACACCATGGCCATCTTGCTAGCAGTTCCTGAGATGAGGTATGCCTTAAGACATGTGTTCTCTGGCTTCTTGGTGAAAGCAATTAACAGCAATTAACTCCAAATTCACCAGATTACACCATTCCATTAATGAAGGACCACTGCAGAATCCTGACCATCTTCAACAGGGATGTAATTCAGTCTTGGCAACTGAGGAACAATTGGAGAATAAAGAAGTAGAGATTAGATAAGACCTGTGCCAAATCCTTTCTGTGCTCAACATAGGCCCTTTTCACACGGCGTTTGCCATGCAAAAGGGCCTCTCAAGCATCATGTGAATGTGAGGAGCGGTCCACACTATGCACTCACGATCGTGCAACGCTACAGGGTCTGGCAGGCGTCACTCATGCACTTTTTCATTTTTGGGTTTGAGCCGAAAATGGTGCGTGATCGCGCATCGCTCCAGGGCCCCACGCGCACTTTCCATGTATGGGGAGCTCTGGAGCCACAGCTCTCATGCTTCCTGCCCCAGGCTGCACTGCAGAAGGAAGAGGAGGGGCTCTCACGCCAGCGGGCAGCAGCTGCAGAGCTGAAGGAACTGGGATGCGAGAGCCTCTCGCTGGAGGCTGCTCATGTGATCCCCACACCCCAGCTCTGTGAAAAGGTGTGTTGTGGAAAGGGCCATAGTTGTCTCGTTAAATGGAGTGCAAGGAACTGTGTTTCATGGACTACATGCAGACTGAAATTATACATCATAGTGTGGAGATTAATGTGAATGTTAAGTCTGTTTAACCTACTAATTTTTGCAACAAAAAGGGCATCGCTATTTCACTTTATCCTCTGTTTTACTTCAAACATGTCTTTTCTCATGTCTGTATATGTTAAATACTCTTTAAAACAACCATGCCACTAGGTTTCAAGAAACTTATTACAGTCCTCCCTCTACATTTGTGGGTTTGACCTTCATGAATTTGATTATTCGTGAGGCACGTGCTCGCTTCCTTGCCATTTTCCTCCCCCAATTCCCTAGCATTCCTCACTCCAGGCTTGCCAGGCTTGTGTTTAAAATGGACATTTTTTTTTCTTTTTGAGTGAGCAAAACCTCCCTCCCACTGCTGGAGGTGTTTTCTCCCTGATGTGGGTGCACATTCTGTTGTGTAATGACCCCTTTCCTCCTACCTCTCCCTTTTCAAGATGGCTGCTGGAAGTAACTAGAAGGGAAGAACTGCACTTTTCTCCCTTTGAAGGGAAAGTACTGGTAAGTACTTCACTAGATTTTTTTCTCCCCTGCCCCCAACATTGCAGCCAGAGGCAAAGGAATGAGAGGGGGAGCTCTGGAGGGGAATCACAGAGGTGGGAGTTATTCATGATTTTTCCACTTTCACAAGTGCCCGTAAACCTTGCGAATGTGGAGTGGCTACTGTATATATGTATTGCACTACCTAAATCTACGTCTCTAAATTCTGTGTCTTGCTCCTTATATCAAGCTCCACCCATCATTATGTTAGTAGTCAAATTCAAACTTTCTTTATCTCACCTCCCATTGCAGTTCTCTGCACTGCCTAAAACTGGCTCAAGAGAGTTTCCAAGTCATGCACAGCTGATATGGGTGGTGCCCAGGATGCTGAAGTGGAACGAGAAGATAAACTCCAAATTCACCAGATTACACCATTCCATTAATGAAGGACCACTGCAGAATCCTGACCATCTTCAACAGGGATGTAATTCCTTAACTATTTTGTCCTTGCATGTGAGGATAAATAATTAAATTACTTTACTCTCTGCTGAGGGAGAAAATAAATATTCTTCCACTACATTGTTCTAGTATTCAAACAGTTGTGAGTGCATTATTATGTGGAGAAAAACATGTGGTTTCTATTCAGAAAACAGGTTTCCCCCATAGAAATTCCGTTGAGCAGGAACCCATTTTCCACACAGAGAACAGGGTGGCTTTTGAACAAAAATGAAAACATGTTTTTCTCCACAGTATTTCTCCACAGTATAATTCCTGGACATATTTGGACATACCATGACAAGATATGACATATTAGTGAAGACAATAATACTTGGAAAGCTGAAATATAGTACGGGCCTTTCTGCACTACACTGTTATAGTGCTATTATTCCACTTTCAACATCCTGTGGAATTCTGGAGTTTGTAGTTTACTGAGGTCAAAGAGCTCTCTGGCTGAGAATTCTAAATGCCCCTCCCTGAACTGCAAACCCCAGGATTCCACAGGATGTTGAAACTGGAATAGAAGCACTATAATAGTGTAGTGCAGAAAGGGAAAAGAAGGATACACAATTACAAGTGGATTGGTTATATCAAGGAAGCTACAATCCTGAGGTTGTAAGGCCTAAGCAGGACTGTTAATATTGTGACTTGGGGCCTCTCATTCATAGAATCACCATAAGTCAAAGTTGACTTGACAGCAATTAGCAGCAACAAATACTTCCTGTGCAATACCTCAAGATGTTGAATAACAGGTGAAAATTGCACAGAATTCTTGCTGGTTTATTCTTCTTTTTCCTGAAAATGAATTTCTGACAGTCAGGAAATTTGTTTTTTGATCTCGGAACAAACAATTGCAAATATTCTTTCCATCTCTAATTTCTAGCACCTTGAATTTAAAAATCCTTATATTTCTTTGCCATTTTTCATATGTATGGTATATTATATTCATCATTTCAATGAAGCTTTTCTTCTTTTGATCTGATAAATGTTTAATTGTGCTCATCTGAAGATAACTTCAATCTGAATCCTTTCTCCTGCTTCTTTTTGTATCTATAATCAGTGGACACCTTACAAATCAAGTTCCTGTAATACACCAAAGATGTCTCTGGCTCTTGACATACTTACTTTGGAAACTGAAGAGAAATGAGTCACTAATGTTAATAATCTTCAGTGCACATAGTAATCCTTGTAGCAGAGACAACACATAGATTGGCAAATAGGTCAAGCCAATTAATCCTAGAGTATTCATGGAGGGGGAAATGCAGGTGTAAGAGGCATACAAGTAAGTGGGATTGTCCTATAGATCAGATAAAGAGCGATAATCCAAGGAAAGACTTGCTATCAGATTGAACTCTGACAAGTACCTTTACCACAAGGCAGCTGGCTCAGTAAACTGCATGAGATCAAATATTTACTGATAGGTTTAACTGGAAAGGCTTCCATGACCTTTTTCATTGCTGGCTTTGGCTGGGACAGAGTAGGGCTGGGGGGAAACCTCATTGATGCTGAAAGTCTGAAATGTTTGTACACATTTTAAGTGATCAGATAATATGAGCTATCGGGTAGAAATAACAAAGGGGCTAAAGGAAGGTGAATTACATAGTTTGAAATTATTTTGCTGGAGTGCTTGACAAATATGTGGTTGCTATGTTCTAAAGTGGTTCAGATAGGATCTAGACAAGAAGGTCCAGAAGATAACATATTTTAAAATAAATTAAACTTGCTGCACAGGTTAAGGTAGAAAAGGGAAAAATAAAGCTGTACAGAAGCATTTGCCATAATATATTGAATTCCTAGAGTTGTCTAGAAAGAATAAATTCTAATCTTTAGCTGGTCAAATTTCTTTGTTAAAAAAAAAGTCACAGTTATTCACATGAGACACTCAATATTACTTAACAGTGCATTTCTATCCATGTCTATTTGGAAATACATCCCATTGTATTAAATGAGTTCATATCGAGGTAAATCTATTCCTGCAATTCTGTATCCACACTTGGAAATCAATGTATATGCCATAGAACATCCTTGTGTGCGCGTGTGTGTGTCAGATTGTGTTTGTAGTTTATTTAAATTGTGTATGGCTCAGTAGAAGCTATACATCTAATATTAACAACACCAATGGATACATTATATTACCAATAAATGACAGAGTATTTGTTTTTTAATTTGTATTGATTCCATAATTATAAAATGTGCTTCCCCTGAATATCGCTAGAATCCAAGCATGGACATTTTTCAGAAGCTACATAAATCTTAAGGCACATATTTTTTTCACATACATTGCCTACTAATCCAATAAATACATTAATGAAGTAAATACATCTGGAGTCACAATGGTTCCTGTATATGCAATTTTCCTCAAGCTAGTATTTTAACTAGTTCAGAAGTTTTTATGGCGGCAGGACAGAAAAATTTCATTAAGGTCACTCAGGAGATCAGTTATCTTCTATTGCCATTCCTTTTTGACATCATTTAGTGGGTTTGTTTATAGGATCATGGACTGGAATGTCATTGCAAACAAAAAAAAGAAGAGGTCAAAACCCCAGTGAAGTACTTAATAATGTGAAGATTCTGATTCAACAAACATGTTCTGAAATATTTTAAATTCCAGGAGACTAATTGTTATGTGGCAAACACACATAGGAAAGCCACTGTGGTGTAGTGGTTTGAATACTAGACTACAGCCCTGGAGACCAGGGTTCAATTCCATGGAAACCCATTGGGTGACCTTTGGTGCATCTCACATTCTCAGCCCCAGAAAACCTCCTGATAGATTCACCTTAGGGTTGCCATAAGTTGGAAATGACTTGAAGCACACAACAGTAACCACAACAAAGCAGACAAAGTAGGAAAGTAAGCCTGGGATGTGGAAAGAGTTTCTATCTAAACATTTCCATACGGTTTTGTATAAAGGAATAAAGGAAATGCAACTGGCTGAGTAGCTTGGTGCCAAGCAGCAACTCAATGCAATTTCAAATTGTTGAGTTACAAGAAAATAATGGGATTTTATAATGGAAATGCTGACTGACCTTTACATAAAGTTGAGCAATGACGCAGTGCGGCTGTAGTGCTGGCAGCAAGAGAGGTACATGGAAACAAGAAACTTTTGATAAGAAAACTACAGAATGCCTTTTAAAAACAGGACAGGTTTGACACATTACTTGAAATAACATTGAGATTTCTGCCTGGTTCCACGGAACAGAGTGAAACATGTTTGTAAAACTCAAATGAACTATGGGAAGCAGGAACAAAGGACCGGCAGAAGGTATATAGGAGATGAAATAAGGTATAGAAATGACAGAAGAGTGGAAACATGGCATATGCTATAATGTCTTTAAAAATATGTGCATGAAAGAACATGCTTGGGGAAGGAGAGAACTTTTACATTAGGAGAGGAAACACAGTAAAGGAACCTTCTCTTCAGTCTCTCCAAGTGTAATACACAAAAATAATCTTATATCATCATGGGCATTTTTCTGCTTTTGAATAGATGCACTACATCCATTACTTGGATGAGGTTGTACATCAGGGTTGGAGAAAAAATAACTTGTAAGGTGGGATGCATACAGCCCCCAAGGCCATTTGAGTAACCCTGAAAGTTCAGTCTTTTTGCCAGAAATGCCCCCATGTCTCATAGGGCATTTTGGCCCATTTTTTAAAAAATAATATAGTTCAGAGATGGAGGCACAGTGGGGTATAGTAGAGAGTTATGTCCCTTCAAGTTCCCATGGATTGACAAAGGATCACCAACTCCAGCACTTACCGGCCCGTGTACATGGATAAGATGACAACTATGCCCAGGACAATCATCGCTAGAGGAAAAGTAGCCGAAGGATGGAAGTACCTGCCAGTTGCTTCCATGCACAGCTTAATCTATCTAAATTTGCCCACACATGTGTGGGACACCAGAGCTGTAGGATCAATAGCCCTGTATTCTATCTCTATGCCAGGTAGTTAGTCCCATAGGATGGTGGCAGCGGGGACTTCCATTCGTCTTCATGGGGACTTTTCATTAAAGCTAATAACAGCACTGGTATTTTTTTGTCAGGATCAAGTGAGGGAATGATTAAAAATTGTCTGGGCACGGACTGTAGTCTTGGTCAAGGTATGATGAAAAGTATTGCTTGTGGTTGATACTTTTAAATGATGATATTCAGCCAGTTCTGAACAGGGTTGTGGTCCTCCTGAAAGAGTCAGGTTTGCCAGTGGAGTGTCACTTGTTGATCAGTCTTTCATATTGGGGACACAAGTGTCCTGATTAGCCCTTAGATTTCCGTTTCAGAGATTGTTCCAATTTAGACATGTATAGAATTGGGAGGTCACTTTTTTCCCCTTTGTATGGAAATTTGCCAGTGTTTCTGCACAAACCTTCCTCCCCGCAAACGCCTTTTAAAAATGTATGCATTTTTCTCCTGAGGGCTGGACTGGAATGATTACATTTTGACCCAAACCATAACATTGTTGAGGGTCATGTAGGTAGCTTGCATCCTTATACTATAGATGGAAGCAAATGTCTCTTTTCCATTTCATCCTTTTATAATAATCGTGGGAGACTGCCACAAGGCAATCCTTGGGGATCTTTGTTATTTCTACAGAAAGGCTCATCAGAGTGAAAGGAAATTAACTGAGCTTAACAAATCTGAAACATCCATATTTACATATGAAATAAAACTTTAAATATTTATTCATCGTGGATGTTGTGTACAACATAATCCTTTGTCCCACAGAAGGACTTTGTTAATCAAGGTCTATATGAAACAGCACAGACGGTCTATACAAGACAGCACAGAATCACTTCTAAATGCTTGGACTCACAAGGCAGTTATTTGGCAGGTGCAAATCCCTGGAAAACAGCATTAACAGCCAGAATCAGAAAGTGTTTAAAACAAAGAAGCAAGATGACCCAGCAAATTTTTAAAAGCTCTGCTGAAAAGTACGGTATCATGTTTTTCTCACCCCTAAATTGCAAATGCAATTTTAAGAGGCGCCCTAGGGGTTTTATTAGCAATAACACACAATTTAAGCTCCCCTGCTAGGGATAGATAGTTGCCTCTAATTGCTGGAGTAAGTAATAGATGGGTACATCACACAGGATACTTCAGCAACAGCACGGTTTTTAGAGATAACACTTTAACCTGCAATTACAGTCCAACACAGACCCATTTCTCTGCTTAAAAAAAAGGCTTAGATGTAATTGTGGGTCTGGTTTATTATTAATAATGAACTGTTTCCCTTTCAAACTTATTATACTCCGAAAGATTGGCTGTTGGTGGAAGACGTTGTTGAGGAAACCAGGTTTCAGAAGTGAAGCCACAAAGAGGTTGGGATTTGTTTAACAGAGCTGTAGAATATCCCAGCAGGATGAGGCCATGGAGAAAGCCTGATTTCCTTATTGGACAAGCAAAAAAACATCTGGAAAACCACAAGAAGGGCATAGAGCTAGTAGGCCTTCTTTCCTTCTTCCCCCAAACCATGGGCCAATGATGGACTGTAACTGCTCCTTCATTCCCCTGAGTGACTGGCATTGTTTACATTATGGTCTACTGTTACCATCATGTAAAATGTCGTGAATAAGAAGGGGGTGGGTGACCTCTTCCATAAACTTTTTCTACAATACTCATAATTTTATATACTCTCACCCTCTCTAAACCAAGAACAATTAAAATGCCAGGTGCTGTAGGTTTTCCTTGTAGGCAAAGGGTTATTCTCCAAAACCGAGATCATTTTGATTGATCTTGACATGACCTTCTCTACACTACGTATTTTGAGATGAGACAACCGGAAATGTGTGGAGTATTCCAAAGACAGCCACGCTGTTGATTCATTAAAAAAATATGCTAATATAATCATCACATTCCATGCCAGGCATTATGGTAAAAGTAAATTTTCATGCCTAAAGATTGTATATTTTATCAGCAGTCCCCGTACTAATAAACCTTTCCTAAATAGCTCTGAAATTCTAAGGTTTGCCCAGCATGTCATTGATCCTACTATTTCAAAAGCATAGTGCTAGATCTGGGGAATTACCAAACCTAGTCTGCCTTCTTTACTTACATCTTTTGTTCCCCCTATGTTATTGTGGATCAATCTCTTTTAGTATTATTATACAACAATATGAATCTTACTGGTGTAATTAAGTTATCAAATATGAAAGCTACCTTTAGTCTCAGTTCAGGAGAAAGGCTGTGTGTGTGTGTGTGTGTGTGTGTGAGTAAAAATAAATATAAAAGAGTGGGAATATATTATTACCTGCAATTTAGGAAAGCCAGCATGGTTTAGTGGTTTGAATGTTGGACTGGTACTCCAGAAGAGTAAAGTTTAAATCTCTGCTCAGCCATGGAAACCATTGGGTGACCTTGGAATGAGCCACACTCTTTTGTCCTCAGGGGAAGGCAATGGGGAAACTCTCTAAAACGAATCTTTCCAAGAAAACCCTGTGGTAGGTTCACCTTAGGGTTTCCATAAATTGCAAATGACTTGAATGCACGCAAGAACAAGAGCAACTACATGGGAAGAAACATGCTGGAACAAAAATAGGTTCTGGACTTACCTATATCTGCATTTCCTGGCTGAGGGGGGAGTTGCAAGCAGCCACCATCTTCGTCAGTGGATCAGTCTTTTCCCCAGGAGTCCATGTTCTGGTGTAGTTTCTTAGTGTGGCCTACCAGCCAGTCAGCCAGTCTGGAGTTGGCTGGCTAGTGGGCAGGCTTTCATGGGGTGGACAGGAGGTCTTCATTCTGGGCCACTCACCAAGAATATAAGCAGGGTTTAGCTGCTCAACTGCCACTTGCTGAAGTGGCTTCCTTGGATACTCTTTTGTTTAGGCAGTGATCATTCTTTTAAATATAGCACTCTACCAGCATTTCAGATGTCATGCTTGCTGTCTTGTTCAGCCCTTTCCTTTGTCATAACCATGGTGTGTGACATGTTGCACATTGGACTGGATCCTTTTCCTGAGGACACCATGCCAGCCTGCATAATGAAGGCATTCAAGGGATTCCTGCATCAGTCCCAGATGGAACAAGAAAGCATGCAGTGGCTTCCCATGTTGATCTCGTTCATTACCCTCCCATGGATTCTTAGTAGGCAGGCTGAGAGGTGGTATTTTTTGCTGAATAGGCAGGTCAGCTGATATTGGGATCCACTGTCTTATTATGTGATAAGACTTTAACAGCTATAACAAAGAAAGTTGTGAACATTTCAACTCATGCTGACACATGTGTTTTATGTAACATGGCTTCTGCTTACCCCTCCATTACTGCTAGTCAGGTAAATCCTTATAATGCATCAAAAGTTGTATTTATGATTATCTTGCACCAAAGTTTTAGTAATGGCAACCATGTTGTTGTTTTAGTTATTTTTGTGCATTTGTTTTCTTCTTTCTTTCCTTTGCTTAATTGGTCACCCTCAGTCAATTTTGCCATTTCAGACATTTTCTTCATAATTTATCAAGCGATTCCTCAGCTACAAAATGCGGGAAATGTCTGAAAAGAAGGGCCAGAATGCACTTAATTAGAGACAATTACAGTCTTTACCTCACATTTACCTTCCAGACTTCTGTATGGGGTTCTATCCTTATAGAATCATTTTGCTAGCGCAACAGAAGGTTAATCGGGTTGAGGAAAATATCATAGCCAAAGAAATATCATAGCCAGTCATTAATTTCACTATATGTACTATCATTTCCCAATATACACATATTTTTAGGAAGTATCATCAGTCATTTAGAAGGCTGACCTCATGGCTGTGACAGTTAATGACATTTAGTAGTGCTGTTTTTACAACTCTTATCTATCTTGTTCCTGTATGGGAAAGATAATGGAAACACATTTTTTGGTAGTACTTTTCTTTAAAGTTGATGAAGGAGAAGTTGGTGGGCCTTTTGTTTTTTTAAAAAAACAGCCAAGTTTCTGAAGGAGCATTGATACCAGTCATGATTCTATCTTCTTTCCGATGACTGTACTTTTGTCTCCTAAATCCTGGAACAAGAGTTGTTAAAAAAATGTTTGGTCCTTTCATTTGTACAATTATAGCATTTTAGCTCTACTATAACTGCCATTCCTGTATCCTATGCAATCTTGGCCATTTCCGCACTAGCCTGCGGAAATGGTGTTGGAATTTACAGTTTGCTAGAGGGATTAGACCTCTCTGGCAGAGAATTCTAAATACCCCTTGAAAGTACAAATCTCAGGATTATATTAGATGTTGCCTTGGAATTTAAGTGGAATTAAAGTGCTAAAATTTTAGTGTGAAAGTGCCTCTAGATCTCAATATGCTTCTGACAACTTCTTATCCCATAAAAGAAGTCTCTTTGGTCCAGTGGAAGCTTTGGGAAAGAAAAGGGTTCATAATTTTTGCTGTTTGCTTTCATAGCCCCTTCACGCTTCCTGATAAAGGCTAGATTTCTTTTTTGCTTTTACATTTTCTTCCTGATTTCTTTTTACACAACAGAATCTGATATACCATTTCTACACTGTTACATTTGTTGGGAAGGGGGTAGTTTTATACAGAACCTATGTAGATTGTATTCTGATTTTAATTTCCTGATTTATTTACATATGATTTTTTGCATATCTGTTTTATATTCATGGTTTCACTGTTGTAATATGTTTTGGATGTTTTATTTCACTGCCACTGGCATCTCAAATTTTGGCTATATGGTCATGTACCACTTTGACAAAGGCCATTTCCGCACTAGCTTGTTATAGCGCGATGATTCCACTTTCAACATCCTCTGGAATCCTGGGGTTTGCAGTTTAGGGAGGGGCCGCCAGGCCCCTCCCGAAACTGCAAACCCCAGGATTCCAGAGGATGTTGAAAGTGGAATCACCGCACTATAACAGGCTAGTGCGGAAATGGCCAAAGATCATGCTCCTAGAAGCTGGGATTTTGTGAAAGAAGGGCCAGGCCTTGGGAAATGCACATATGACTTTTGAATTTTTATGCCCAGATATACCCTAATTTAACACTAAATTCATATTCTTGAGGAGATTAGAGCTCAAATAGTTGGACATCTACATGCATGTTTATATATATTAATTTTGCAAATATAAGAAACAGAAACAGAATGAACAAACAGAAACTTACACAAAAGGAAACAGATAAATAGATCTTATTATTGACAAAGGTTATTTAACATTTTTTTCTTCTTTTACTTTATAATTAGAAATATGAAGCAAGTCCATTAATGGTTCGGAGTTTTCTTTGTAATTCTCTATAATACAGTTTGTGTTTTATTTCCTTTTATACAGTCTGAAGAAGAACATAGACAGATGTTGAACACCTTATTTGTATATGAAGTAAAGTCATGCCTTGTCTTATTAGAACCATATATTTTAATTTACTTTTAACTAATCAAAGCTGGTATGTCAATTTTTCTGCCATGGTGCAGCTCTGTATTCCAAAAACTTAATGTTGAATATTCTATGGTTTTCCAGTATTTTCATATTAATCTGTAAACTGTTACTATTAGTTACTTAGATGGCACTTTTTCATTCTGATATTTCCAAATCTACAATATAAAAGTCAAAGTTTGTCTGTGAGTTTGTCTGTTTGTCTGTGTTAGGCAGGCAAAGGCCTAATATGATTGGCTGTGTGAGACAAGAAAACCTCATGTGATTGGCTGGCTGTGAAGATCCTATGGAATTCTCGGATTGGCAGCTCAGGGAGGGGCCTTTAGAATACTCAGCCACAGAACTCTTGGGCCTGGGACTGGTTGCTATGGAGATGAGGCCCAGCAGCAAGAAGAAGGCCAGTGTATTCACTCAGAAGCGAAACCTCTGTTATGTTAACAACTGTGAATACAGATTGGATTGGGTAATATGAGGATAATTTACAGGCACTGGAATAGGCTGGTTGCTATGGAGACAAGGCCTAACAGCAAGGATAAGGACAGTGTATTTCCTCATGAACCCAACCTCTGTATGTTAACAACTACGAATACAAATTGGATTGGGGAATATGGGGAAAAATTACAGGTACTGGAATGGGCAGTTACTATGGAATCGAAGCCTAGTAGCAAGGAAGAAGACAGTGTACTACCTCAGGACTCCAAACTGTATAAGTAAATAACTCTGAACACAGATTGCATTGGGAAATATGGGGGAAAGTTACTGGAGAAGACAGTTTGCTGAGTTCTTAAGTGGAAAATAAAATCCCGGGCAACACCGGGTAAATATGCTAGCTATTAATAAAAATAATGCTGGGTTTTCATAGGTAGCATGATGTAGGATGTGTAACATTTCTATAAGTAACTTCTTCAAAAACAATGACACAACAGGGCATGACCAACACGTGTGGATGTGTAAACTTTGCTTGGCAGTTTCTCCAACATCAGATACCATCATATAACATCAATGTGATAATTTGAAAGAATTCTCCTAAGGATTATTGATTCTATTTTCCTTGGTTTAATTATTCCTAATTTGTTCCATAGATTTTTTTCCCCATGGTTATCCCAATATTCTTTCCCATATCATTTCAAATCCATTTGACATGCTTGTAGCATGATTTAATGTGAATATATTTTAGAAATTAATCTCATTGAGTTATTCATATGTTCCAATAGAACACATTCAAGTCTCATATTTCTGGTCTTACTTTGCCTTGCTATAGGACTCATCAAATAGTAATTAAATTGATGGAAAAGAATCCAATTCACTTGTATTCCTTGAAGTTTTGCTTTCAATTTTGCTGCAGTAAGAGTGATAGCATTTTCATTTAAAAAAAACCCAAAACTCTTATACTATAAAATCCCTTTTCCTTCAAATTAGCAAAAGAGTATCCTGTATCAAGAAAGAGAAAACTGGGACACAACATAAATGGAAGCAATAGGGATTTTTTTTGGGATCAATTTATTTTTCCTCTTGTACTAATTTTCAAAGTAGCATATAAAAATGATTAGCTATATATTCTAAATCTTTTATCCCCCCCAACCCAATTCATTAACTGTAGATAGTCTCCTCTTACTTCCATACCTGCCCATAGTTCCCTACGGCTCCCTCTAAACTTCATGTTATGGTTCTGAAGAGATTTGCCTTTTAATATTCATGTATTCTTGGTTCTCCTGGTCCCTTTTAATCTAATCTTTTTTTGTCCCAGGTTCTTAGATGCCTTAATGTTTTTTATCTTGATGGATAAATCCTGTAGATTTTTTTTTTCAATTGTTCCAAATTTTGGGGATCGATTACTAGAGGAGTATTTGAAGAAATAACCATGGGAAGAATTTGAAAGAAATAATTTAGTTTTGTTAGCACTACCATTTTCATAGTAGTAATCGTGGCCATAATTGTAAAGCTATCTGGAGGCAGCTTTTTGTCTTTTTTACAATCTAATCGTTAATCGAAATTTAGCTGCTGAAGTTTTTTTAAATTTTCTGAAATAGTCTTAGATTTATGCAGTGCTGGGATCCTATATGTTTTGAAATTCATGTTGCGCTTTGGGTTTACTGTTTGAATACAGTACTCTAGACTTAAAAAAAACTATTATGTAGTTCTGAAACTGCTCTGTTTTCATGGATTTCTCTCATTAATTCTGACAGACTTCTTTGGGTTTTGTAGTTAGTATGGCCACATCCATAACCAGTTATGTATTTAAGTTTTTTACTCCAAGTCTCAGGTCAAGTCTCAAGTCCTTGAAAGATAATTCGAGTCTCAAGTCAAGTTTCAAGTAGGGGAGCCAACAAAAAACAAAACAAGGACTGGTGATCTATGCATTTGGGGTTGGAGGTTAAGTTGAGAGCAAACAGGTTTGGAAGGAAGCCTTCAACCATGGAAGACTAGAAAAGCCCTTCTGAAGCAAACTGCTTTCCACAGTGCCATGGCTGTAAATGACACCCTTTCTTTCCCATTTACTCAAGAGCAAGCAGGTTTTCTTTACTTGTGAGCAAGCAGGCTTTCTTTTTCATTTACTTGTGAGCAAGCAGGTTTCTTTCACCTTTCCTCATGACTGAGCAAGGAAAGGCTAAATGGAAAAGGGAGAAAAGGAGGAGAATTTCACATTAACTTCAACCCCTAACCCTCCCCTCAACCCAGATGCAGAGACCACTCCTTGCCCACACTCACCAGACAAAAGGTGCAAAGCCCTGTTTTCCCCCTTTTAACTTGTCCTGCTCTTTTGCTTTCCTATAAACAGCTTCTGGAGAAAGGCGGGAAACAAAAGAGAGGCAGAGAGGTGGGGATAAAAGAGCCTGTGCAGCTCTGATTGGGTCATCAGGATAACATTCTCTTCTTTGCTGATGGGGAAAAGGCTGGAGGGGGAGGTGGGCAGCAAGTCCATCACTAAAAAAAGAAGAGTCTCGAGTCCAGTCTGTCTATCATTTATTGACAAGTCAAGTGTGAGTCAAGTCGTTGAAGAGACTTAAGTCCGACTTGAGTCTGAGTTGATCGATGCGAGTCTACATCACTGTCAATAACACACACATTGATCTAGTGTATCTAATGTTATATTTCTAGGCTTCTGATATTCTGGCAGTTGTCCAAAGTTCTAAAAGAAGAAGAAATTGGGATGACAAAGAACTAACTTCTTTAGTTTCTCTGGCCCCCTCCAAAATTTCTCCATTAAGATCCATTTAGTCTCTCTTGGTAGAGTGATTATGGCCATTTCCAACCTATATACTATTATAGTGCTAATATTCCCCTTTCCACATCCTGTGGAATTCTAGAACTTGTAGTTTACTGAGGCCAAAGAGCTTTCTGGCTGAGAATTCTAAAGGCCTCTCCCTAAGCTGTAAACCACAGGATTCCATAGGAAGTTGAAGTGGAATAATAGCACTATAACAGTGTAGTGGGGAAGTGGCCTATATTGCTTTCATTACATCTGTGTCGATCCATATCAACAACCTCTTTCTACCAATTTTGACCTCCAGCAGATTTTGGCTTTTGCAAAGCTAATAGATCGTAATTGCACATTGAAGACCAAATCATCTCAGTATATATTTTTTTTAACATTAGAAAAGGGATAGCTCACAGTAATATATTATTGTTAGGAAAATCCACCCCTGCCCACACACTACTGTGAAAATTGCAACTAAGCGTGGAGGAAACAGGGAAATCTAAAGGGGTTGGCAGATGATGACACACTGCTTGCTAATAAAACAAACATCTGAGAGCTCTACGCAGTGTGCTTTAGATCCACCGTAACATTGTTCCATGCTTCCAGAGTTTAAGGGTCATTTTTGACGGTATCAGATGTGGTATGAGGACAGCAAAAGAAATGAACTTTCATCTCCTACTTGGAGAAGGAGTCCTCAGATGAGGATGAGGAAAAGAAATGCCAAGATAATAGGTTCAAATTGGAGGCAGGAAAAGCCAGTGGCTCTGCTCTGTAACTTTTGGAGGTGGAACCCAGGCCTCACTCCTGAAGGCCAAGAGTCAGACACTTCATTGTTCTGAGCACCATAAATGGGTAACACCAGCTGCAAAAGAACAGAAAAAGTCTTGGTCAGCCTTAAAAGGAGTAGTTAGTTCAGCAGTGCTGACTTACAGCTATACATAAATTAGCATGGGAAACACTATTCCTTCAACATCTACCTGTGCCTTCCACCTACACATTTACTGCTGGGGCTTTTGGTTATTTTTACAAGACTAATGGGATAGCACTCTGAGTCTTTGGCTACCTCTAGTTTTTGACTGCTCACTCTGAAAATAATGTTCCAGTGAACTGGCCACTCTTCAAATCACTATAGTTGGCCACTGTATGTTTGGACATAATCTTTTCTTCCCAACATGACCTGTTCCTTCTGGGATTGAACACCACTTTATCAGTCTTTTGCCAATGGCTCAATGGCCATCACCCTCTTACCTTTAACATATAGCACTCTGCACTCTACAGATGGTCTTCTTTTCAAATGCTAACCCACTTACAGAGTGGGATACCCAGGCTATTACCTCAATTCATTATCAAGATATATAAACCCACTACAGATTTCAGACTAACAGCTCTCTTTCCTCCCCCTCCCCTTTTTGTTTAATTTTCAAACTGATGAAAAGTGGTAGAGCACTCAAAAGTCCGCTCATGACTTCATGACAGTTCAGCTGGTCTCAATCAAGGTACAACTGTAATTGTTGGCTTTTGAAAAAAAAAAAGGTAACATCCTAGATTGTTTGTTCTTAATGTTACTTTCTAATCTCATTCTTCAGCCTGGGGTCGGGCAACATATTCCAAACTCATTCCATTCCAGTGTCTTTCACAGTTTCAGTGACTTGTGCAAGAGAACTAAATGAGAGGTACCTGATAGAATCATAGAGTTGGAAGGGGTCCCAACAGTGATCTAGTTCAACTCCTTGTGACACAGGAATTCATAATTAATATACTCCTAAAGACCCCCAGTGAAGGAGAGTCCACTGTCCTCTGAGACAGCCCATGACACCATTGAACAGCTCTTACCATCAGGAAATTCTTTCTAATATTTTGGGTGAGATCTCTTTTCTTGCAGTTTGAATCCATTCTAGTTCTAGTCTCTGGAGCTGCAAAAAAGCAAGGTTTCTCTATCTTCTATATGACATCGCTTCAGTTGTTTAAAGAGGATTCTCATGCCATATCTCTATCTTCTCTTACAGTTTGGAAAATTAACAAGAAAAACCTTGGATAAACAAACAGGTCTTCAGTTGATGGCAGAATCACATTGGGAAGACATCTAATTTCAGTGGGGGGACATACTACGTGATAGGTGCCACAACCAAGTAGGTACTTCTTTAAACAATAGCCAAACAAACCTCACTGGCCTGCAGTACATTATCTTTTCAGCACTGAAAAAGCAGATTATTATAAGTTGGACAAGGAGGTCACTCAGATAACCTGGTCCTGAGTTGTATAGGGCCTTATAATCCAAAATAACCATTTTCAATATATGTAGACCATTTCCCCAACAGTCTTACATTTGCTGTTTGTAACGTCTGCCTCACTCTTTCTGATCCTGTTTTAAATACTCGTGATTTTGTTCATTATACAGGATATATAACTGGTGAGTTCCTCCACTATGCAAACATTGTATCTTTACTGAAATTAAATATGCTGCTTGTCTATAACAGATTTCAGTTCAAGGTGTCTGGCAATTAAATTCTGATGGATTTTTTTTCAACACATGATACAAATTCACAAGAGAATTTCATAACTAGATTTTTAACACAACCTGAGACTAAAATAGATTCAGATATAGCTGTGGTGGGATAAACTTGAGGGCCATTTGTAAGAGGTCTAATTCAGCTTAAAGAGTAATGCTTTCTTCAAAGATGAAAGGATCTATTCTCCAGTCAGTAAGTGTGCATTTCCTGATAATATTAATCAGATTTATGCATCTTAACCTGACAAAAGATTTGACCTCTAAATGCTCTAATTCAAGATGCTGTGTTGCTTATTAAACAGAGAGAAGAAAATTTGCCAATTGTGTTGAAACAAATATTTTCTGAACCCAGATAAACCCAGTAGGAGACATATAAAGTAGGAGACATATTGGACAACTTTTAACATAAGAAAGCAGTGTATTATCTCTGTTCAGCCATGGACGTAACATTTTAATTCAAAAGAACATAGCTGCACTGCAAATATATATTGATTTTTATACCAGGTTAAAAGTCGTGAATTTCCTCAGAGAATTCTGTGGATTCTGCTACAAATAATGAATCTTTCCTGTAAAAGTCATACTTGCCATGATTTTTTGCAGGAGAGAACAACTGTTATAGAAATTGAAATCTGATACATATTAAGGACACCAAATGATAGCATTTGAGAATGAACTTTAGGTACCAGATCAGGAAAAGCCTCTGCTGTGGGTCCCAGTTTCATTTCAAAAACATTATTTAGTATAAAGAGTAATGTTTTTTTTCTGACTTACCACATTGGAGGTTCCAGCCTTGGGACATTTTAGGACTATATTAGATGAGCACTTTACAGGAAAAATATGGGTCCTCAGCAGCACTGAGTGGTTGGAAAAGGTAGACCTTGTGTATTTCAGGATCCATGTTACCAAAACATGAGTAACTGTGGCCAAATTACCCCCATAGCTGCTCCACTGGCCTTAGCTACTCTACTAACCTTAGCTGCTAAATGTCAGTTAATGCCACTAGAGTATTTTGGGTCTCCAAGGATGAAGCTGGATCTAAGAGTTCTCCAGATAATCAACCTGATCCTTCACGGAAAATATAATCTCATCCAAAACAGGTCACCTACTATCTGCACTACATATCAGCTTCCTATCAATAATATGTCTATATTATCAGGACAGAGGCACATTTCTGGTGAGTTGGAATGGAATAGTTTTGCTCTCTGATTTTTTAAAAAAATTAGAATGGAATCAAGTTGTTCCTCTCAGTCCTACCACAAATATATCTACAGTTATTTTGATGGAAAACAAGCATAATGATAAAGCATTTTGAACAATAAAAAGGTCTATAAAATGACTGGTATTAGAAAGCCCCAAGGATAAATGGTATGGTTATGATTTACAATGGTAGGACTATGGTACAAGAACTCCATGACAGGATGTGACCCTAAGTATAACTAGTAATGAACAAAGTTGTAAATATGAAGGCAATTGTGCTGCCCTTATAGAAATGTGGTGAACTACAAAAGAAAGTGGAGAGAAATGTTTTATGGTATGAATAACACTTTGATTTAGATTTTAGATAACTGCTAAGCACAGCACCATTTCAAGATTCCACCCGCCAAACCTAAAAAGGAGGCTTTGGAAATAAATCCATTTTATAGTATGCAATACATTCTATTCATAGGCCCTGGGGCAATCTGAAGAAGAAAAATGCCAGGGTTTTATCTCCATCCCTAGTCTTTATGCGCTGGAGATAATTCTTTGTCTTTTAAGACTCGCATGCAGAGATTAAACTTGCCCTTGTCCTGAAATTACATAGGATGGACTTTTTAAAAAATCTTTTTAAAAAAGAAAAAGGTTAAAGCTGTGATTCAGTGCAGTATGGCACTGTCAAATATTTCTAGGGAAACTGTGTGAGCAGCTACATATCTGAAATCTGGGCGGCAGAGATCTGACTGTGTGAGTGTGGCTGCAGAAGGCAAGCCACTCTAAGCATCATCTAGCAATTGAAGCATGGAATGCAACTCATTTTCAGATCAATAAATGTCATGAAAACCAGTTTCAGTGAGCTTCTGCCAGATTCCGATTCCCTGGTAGCCTGAGGATTCAAGCCTTGTTATTGCTTGCACCTGCAAAACCTTGTTTTTGATTTGGAAGCAACTGTAATTGGACTTACCAGTTGGGAGGGTTTTCCTCCTCTCCAACAGATTCACATGAAAAAGCATACAATGACCCAGGGCCAGAAACCTCTGGACTCCAGAGCTTCTGACTGACCAATTGGAACCATCTAGGGTGCTGTGGTTCATTGGTATAAAAGTAAGAGTTTCCCCCTTGCTTATTTACTGTATTCTTTGTTTATTTCACGTTTGTCATCAAAGCTTTATCCTTGCATTCTGTTTATGCTCTGATATCTGTTCTGGTTCCTGTCTAATTAGTTCATTCTTGTATGCATGCATGTATGTATAGTTAGCTTAGCTATACATACAATATTTTGTTTGGTTGTACTGTATTTCCTAGAGAATTATTCTGATCATATATAGCTATCCCTTTTCTTTATTTTTTGTAAATGGACCTCATCTCTTTAATTGGATAGTGTGTGTACTTTGTTCTTGAAGTTGCCTTTGCTACTCTTTCCAGCCCTTGCTTTTTGGCCATTGCTGCCATTTAAAATCATTTGCCGGAAGGTCTAGACAAAAAGGTGATGGCTTAGCTCCAGACTCGTGGGGTAATCTGGGGTGTCTGCATTTCCCCTGATTAACGCCATTTCTGCCCTACACTATTATAGGGTTATTATTCCACTTTCAACATCCTGTGGAATTCTAGGGTTTGTAATTTACTGAGGCCAAGGACTTCTCTGGCTGAAAATTCTAAATGCCCCTCCCTAAACTGCAAGCCCTAAGATTCCATAGGATGTTGAAAGTGGAATAATAGCATTATAACAGTATAGTGTGGAAATGGCTGCTACCCCAAAATGTAGGCGTCACAAGGTCCATCCTGCAATACTAAATACCTCCTTGGAAAAGTGGGGAATTGATTACCTCAAAATTGGGAGGCTGCGAGGGGGGAACTTAGTGAGATCTTTTCTACCAGTGTTTACGGGCACACGCAGGAAAAGAACCAGCCAGAGATTCAGAAGTAAGCTAAAAATGTGTTTTATTGAGGGGAATTCACTCATGCATGCACACAAGATACACACAATCACACATTCACACAAGAGCTAGCTGAAAGAGAAAGGGAGGAAAAATTATTGAGAGGCTGAGGGGTTTGGGGGATTTATAATTATCAGTCCAGAAGAGTAGTGAAGAGCAGAAATGTGTTTTGGCTTAGGTAGGGCCTAAGGACAGTTCTCATTCAGGAGTCAGATGGACAAAGTGACGGATAGACCTTCAAGAGACTGCACTGAAATCAGGGGTATTTGTACCCTGAAAATAGCCGGTAGCAGTGAAGTTTCCAGATGCAAGGCAAAGGGAACCTGTTGTGGACAATGGGTCTTTTGCCTGTTGATGGTCTTAATGCTTTGATTGACAAAGTCATGATGGGTGTTGTTATAGCTGTCTATTGTGGGTGCCATGAGGAAAGAGGAAAGAATCCAGGTGTACAAGAGATGGATATCTGTCAATCAGTGTCCTGGTGGGCTCCTCACGGTTGGAGTCCGTGGAAAATTCCAGCTTCTATTTAAGCCTATTATCCACAGGAATGGTGTGTATTTGCCTGACAAATGACTCAGTCTTACCTGGAGGAAGTTTTGAGTTGACTTGTCCTTCTCACATTTACAGTCAAATTCTTTACCTTGTTCGGTTTGACCTCTCTGTCACCTCTCAGGCTTGAATTTGATATCAGAGTCAATAAAATGTGTTGCCTATTACATGTGATGCCAATTAAGTATACTGCCCATCCAAAATGGACATCCTAAGATGGTAGCAGTCCTCCTTTGCAGAGCTGGTGTTAACCTTGCACGTAAGAGTTTGGGCTTATCTGCACAAGCATCCCAGGCTCAGCATCACAATAAAAAAAATCATACATGACCACTTTCATGTAGCTTAATCTCACATAGCTCCAGTAATGTTTATCAAGATTCATTGCACACATAAAGACAGTGATTTGGTTCCTTTCCTGCCACAGTTACCTGTCTGAATCACTCATGAGCACTGGTATTTGTAACTGAATGCTGTGTGGGGTTTTTTTTTCCTAGTCAGTGCTTGACTAATTGTGATATAAATGTAAGACTAATGAATAGATCAGGCCCAGTCTCATTTGTTGTATTGTAAAGGAATCTCATAACTATGAGGGGGATCTTCTTTTCCCCTTCTTTCTCAGAGTCAGTTCATATCACACATACATTTTCATATTTGGAGAAAGCAAGACATCCTAGATTGCTTCCTAAGATGGTCTGCTGAATACAGACATCTAATCATAGGTGAGATCTTCAAACTAATGAGCGATTCAGAAATTCAGGTCCTGCAACAGTTGCATTATGAGAAGTAATGGCAGAAAAAGAGTGCCTGATTACAATGCACGAAGCAAATTAATTTAGTCCAGGAACCCCTAGGACCCAAAGTTATGATCAAACATACCCACTCTACTTCCTTCTGTCAAAGACACTCTCTGCATACCGTACAGAGAGTATGCATTGTTTTCTAGCAGATGCTCACCCTAATATGAAGGAAGGTATCTAACAATGACAAATGGATGTCTTCATGTTTGCCATACATTGTACAAGGCTACTAGGGGTTTTTTTTGTAGGCAATTGCTTATAAATAGTTCAAATATTACTATAACTTCAACAAGCTGTTCTTTTTTTTAATTAAAGTGTTGGTTCCTCTCTCTAGCAAACTTTTAGCCAGTTGTCCTACTAGTACTCTTTCCCCCTCCACCCCTCACTGGGCGGCTATAAGGATTTAACTGTTTTGTTTCTGACTGGATTGCTGCCTGTTTGGATACAAAAATGTTTTCTCTCCAGACTTCCTTAGTCTTCATCCTGGTCCAGAAATGCTCCAGGTTTCCTATCTCCTATTGATATTCTTATCACAGTACTTTCTTGGAGGTAAGCTCAGGAATTTACCTCTCTTCACATGAAGACCTGCTGTCATGACCTCAGTCTTTGCTTTGATTTTCCCACAGCCTTCAGCTTCAGCTGCTGTTCAATTTTTTTCTGCTGCTACTCAAAAGCTTCTTCAGGGCCCTTTCCGCACAGCATTTGCCATGCGAAAGGGTGCCTGGTGCGTCACGCGATTGTGAGAAGCGATCTTCATGACACACTCACAATCGTGTGATGCTCCAGGGGCCGGCAGGCACCGATTGCGCATCTTTTCATTTTCGGCTGGAAGCCGAAAATGGTGTGCGATCGTGCATTGCTCCTGGGCCCTGCATACACTTAGCTGGTGTGCAGAGCCTCCGGAGCCACGCAGGTTGTGCTTCCTGCCCCAGCACAGCCTGGGAAACTTCCAGGCTGCACTGTGGAAGGAAGAAGTGGGGTTCTCATGCGAGCAAGCAGCTCATGTGGAGCTGAAGGACCCTGGACGCAAGATCCTCTTGCCAGAGGCTGCTCACGTGATCCCCACACCCCGGCGCCAGAAAAAGGTAAGGTGCGGAAAGGGTCCAGATTTTACTCATTCTTTTCTGGCTTCTTTTCTTGCTGACTCCATGCCTTTTTGATAGACTCAGCTGCCTCTGTGGGCATGAAACTTGGTCTTGGCTTTAAATATCTTCCACCCCAAATCTTCCACCCAATTATGGATTACTGAATTATTGAATTCTGCCAGAGAGCCAGCATGGTGTATTGGTTTGACCATTGGGCTATGAATCTGGAGACAAGGGTTCAAATCTCTACTCAGCCATGAAACCTACCGAGTGACCTTGAGTAAGTTACACTCTCTCAGCCTCTGAAGAAAGCAATGGCACCCCACCCCCCATAAATTTTGCCATGAAAACCCAGTGGTAGAGTCATTTTAGTGTCACTTTAAGTCAGGAATGACTTGAAGGCACACAACAGCAGGAATTCTGCAACCTCCACTAATTTTAAATAAAGGTTTAATAAGTAACTATGAAAATGCTCCCAAACCAATTAAACAGCCTTTTGATTTCTTCCACCTGTCTATAAGGTAGTAATTGCTCTTTCTCTCTTTCTCATGTAGCCAGCAACATGTTTGCCATATGTTACAAAATGACATTGTAATTGCTGTTTGGCAGTCATCCATCCTGACATTTGAACACGGTACCTATCTCTGCTCCAAGTTTCTAGCAGCAAACACAGTTGTCTCTTTCTTTACAGCAGCTGTAGGAACCCTGTGGCCCTCTGGATGTTGCTGGACTGCAACTTGCAACCCCAGCCAGGATAACCAATAATAAGGAAACTGGGAGTTTTAACACAGTGTGCAGTTTTCATGTTTCTGAATGAGCACCCTGATGTGACAGGTTTAAAGAATGATCAAGGGCGCCACATTAGTTTAAATCTTAATCCAAGTAGATTGTGGATGGGTGGGGGGCAATATTTAACCCTGCAACTCCCTTGAGGGTCACACCAGCACATCTGGGAGCTCCAGAAGTGAAGTGGTTTCCCTTCTAGTCACTGTTTTGGGAGAATGTGGGCCTTGTGAATTGGGGAATAGGGGGATCTGGGAGTGAGTAAAATAAACTGCCATGTGGGTTGCGAGAATTTGTGGCTGTTTTCAAGTATTCTTTTTCCCCCCAAAAAATCAGACCAAAAATGAAGGGCATTGGGTAGTTTTGGGTATTTATAAGGGGGTGGGGTGGGGTCACATGTGGTCCATGGTCCATCTTCCTTACCCTTTATGGTAGACAGTATCATTTCCCCTTCTTAAATGCATACTAACTGATTTTCTATATATCATTCAAGATGGATTCATAGGCTATTTCTGCACTAGACTCTTATAGTGCTATTCATTCCACTTTCAACATCTGGCCAGCCCCTCCCTAAACTGCAAACCCCAGGATTCCATAGGATGTTGAAAGTGGAATAATAGCACTATAAGTGTCTAATGCAGAAATGGCCATAGACAATATAAATGTTCACAAGTCATTCGCTAGGGGAGTGAAAAAGAAAGACCACATTGTTCAGTGTGTTAACTTTCAGACGCTTCCATCTTGCAAAGCTCCAAGCTGGGAATTTGTCCTATTCTGGGGATTTGTTCTGTTCTCTGGCATTCTGTTGGGAATAGAATGTTGAATAAGATCAAGAGTGAAGATCACGTGGCCCTCCAGATGTTATTGGGCTGCAACTCCTAGCATTTCTCACCACTGGCTATGCTGGCCAGAGCTGGTGGGAATTGCAGACCTACTACACCTGGAGAGACATATGATTCTCACTCTTGAGCAAGATGGATTTTTGGGTTATCCCATGACAACAAGAAAATTCTAACAAGCACCAAATGTCAGAGAAATAAATGTGTGACAAACTGAACAGTTGCTTTCGTAAACTTTTTTAACTGCTGGCAGCCCCTCATTCTTGTTGTCCAATTAAATTACAGTCAGATTCTTCTAACACCCTTTTCTTTCTCAGTGTTTGCTTTCTCTGTTGATAGCTAATACAGTATGTAGCAAGCGCTTTGTGGCACAGCAATATATCAGTCGACACATGACTAGACCAAAAACAAACTTCAATTTGTGTCAGAGATATGTGGAGATTAGATGTTGTAGTATGGTTGAAAATGCCAAGAAGCAGTTTATAATGATTACAAATGGCCAACTAATTTCCCAGTGCTTCCTGAAGTTGTAGTCAAGTTGAGCTTTCTCATTCTCACCCACCTGAAAATTACTGAAATGGATGTTTATGTTTAGAAATGTATAAGGGAAAGAAGACAGTAGCCTTAAAATAATGCTTTTTTTTTTTAAATATCTATTGTTCTGAAATGCAAAGCTGCCAACAAGGTAAATTGCATGTCTGAAAGGGAATTTATTAAAAGAAGATGAAAGACTTAGGATTATTTTTTCTTCCAACTCTCCAATAGAGGCACTAAATCAAATCCCAAATCTTCAGGAGCAGATATTAGACGTCAGACTTGCAGCTCACACATTTATCTCCCCTGTTCTCTTGATGTGACTTGGCTCAGAGCAGGGCTGGAAGAGGCAGCTGTAATTAAGATGCAAAGGAAAACTCTTTGTGTTCAGTCCTCTCCTTTCACAGCTTAACATACACTGTTTCTTGAACTATGTGGAAGGAACTTTCCGATAGGAAGATAAATCTGGTTAGGGAAGGCAGGAAATTAGGCTGTTGCCTTTCCCACTATTTTTTTTTTTAAAAAATACTACAGATAGATATTTTTGCTGTAGAAGATGAAAGCATGACATTGGTAGGGTTTGAAAATTATGCTCTTCAGTCCTCATAGAAACACTGCAAAAATGTTCTTGTCACTCAAACCCAGGCTTATTTTTCAAGTGAGATTTATGCTCCATAGACTTCATACTGAGATTGTGAAAGCAACAGTGAATACATCATTAAGCTCGAATGGTGATGTGAGCATTTATGAAATCATTTTTTTTTCTAAACAGGAGTTATAATGTTTAATTGTAACAGATTTCTGGTGTTATTAACTCTTGTCAGGAATGCATTGATGACTAAGCAGTGGTCATTAGTGGTATATACAATTGGTCATCCCACTGAAGACATTGTCAATTGCCACCAGATTTTTCAAAGTTTGGGACACCGCTGTATTTAGGTGAATATTAGCTTGCATTAATTTTGGGGTGAAAGTTCAACATACACAGTTCTTAGGATTATCGAAATTTACATGCTCAAACAAAACAAAACAGAAAAACCCTACTAGTCCCAAAAGCATACATAGATTTTCTGCATGTAATAGGAATAAAAGAGTTTGGCAAAAATTTCTGTGAGTTCGAAAAATGATGTTGCATTATTATTGACAAGTCCTAAAAGATTGTGGAAACGTAGAGATCCTGGGGAAAAATTCTGTAAAACATGCTGTTGTAGACCCAAATGAAAGGCAACATAGTAATACACCAGGTGATCTTTCCTTTATCCCAAGGGACACTGGGTGATTTTCCCACCAGTTATTATATGCCAGTATTTATTTTCTCCATCTTTCATCTGCAGCTCATTCTTGACAAAGTTAATGTCTTTATTCTACATATTTTGTTTCTAAACCCCAAACAGACTATAAACAGGATACATTCAATTTGAGGTGAAGTCCAGCTTTTGAAAACATCAGTCTTAAAACAATTTGGTCTATCTAATTGGTTTCCATGGCTCAGTCAATAAGATGAAAGTTCAAAAATAGTAAGGAGAAAAATGTCCTGGAGAAGCCATGGCTATGAACATTTTGTGATTCCTTGTTGTTGCTATCTGCTATTGCTTTGTTTCACCAAGGTGCTGCTGGAATATTTGGGGCATGGTGCAATAAGAATTCATGTAAGTGTTATAAAATCATAACGTCACACTTTCCTTCCCGTACAGCTTTCTCTAAGGGCAGAATATGTTCATAATAATTCAAAAGCATTATAGGAGGTAAAGAGAACAGCACTTACATTTTCTGGGACAATTTAGTCCCATTCAAGTTTAAATTTTCAAAACATGAAATGGCTAGATTCAAATCTACCTCAAAGTCTTTTATTAATATTTTTCTCACCTTCATACAATTTATGTAAAACACAGTTATTGTTTCCAGGGAACCCATTCAAAAGAGATCAAGAAAGGGAAAGAGAAATATTTGCACCAAAACAAAACCAATCCTAAATATTGTGTGAATCTAGATGTGAAACACGATTAGTGGGAATGGGAAGAAGAAGAAAACAAGGGAGGAGGGAGTGTGAGAAACCTGGAATGTTTCAAGAAAACGTTTGCATGAAAACTTAGGAATATGAACGTAAATTCAAAACAAAAAAAGAACAGGAAAATCTTGATGCTTCTAGAGGCTTTTTGCCTTTCTGGATAAGCCCACGTTCTCCAGTCAAAAGTATTCAAATGAGAAGTAAAATATTTCTCTATGGAAAGAATTATTCAGGAACTGTTAGTAATATCTCCAGTGTCATAATAGAAAAACAGACTGGCAACTGCTGAAGAAAAAAAGTGCCAGTCTGTGGTCACTGCTGCATTCTTCCTGTTACTCCCTGCAGCATTGTTCTAAAGGCAAAATAATCTTGCCTTTCGTGCATTCAGGATGGTTATACTCTATATGTAACAAAAGAAGTCATAAGCCTGAATCCTGTTGGCTAGTCTCAACTAGATTAGACTGACTGAACCAATTATTTCATGATGGGCCAACATGTAGTTAAATTCCATTGATTCAACTCAGGAGTTAGGCCAACTTTAGGCTGTGGCCCTTTTTGCATGACATTCGTCATGTGAAAGAGCCTCTGGAGCATCGTGTGATTGTGACGAGCATTTCAGATGACATCCTCGCAATCGTACAATGCTGCCAGGGTCAGCAGGCACCGATCACACACTATATCATTTTCGGCTTTTAGCCAAAAATGGTGCGTCATCGCACATTGCTCTGGGGCCCCACGTACGCTTACCTTGTGTGTGGAGCCTCCAGAGCCGTGGCCCTTGTGCTTCCTCCCCCAGCACAGCCTGGGAAAATATCTGGCTGTGCTGTGGAAGGAAGAGGTGGACTCCTCATACTGCCTGCCAGCTGGCAGGCAGCTCCTGCAGAGCAGAAACAGTGGGGATGCGAAAGCCTCACAGAAGAGGCTGCTTGCATGATTCCCGTGCGACCGCCCGGATGCAGGTAAGTTACAGAAAGGGCCTGTATCTCCTCATATGAGCCTACTCAGTTGCAGCATCTTGTTTTATCAACCTATGTTATGCTGTAGAATTAAATATGGGCTTGTTTCCTGAGATCCATGGATGGAACCCTGTTAACAAGCTGTTCCCACTGGAGGGAAAGAATGACTGTGAATGCAATTTCCTTCTTCTCTAGAAAGTTTATTGGCTTACAGAAAAGTATGGTACTTAGGGGTACAGGGAAATTAATGAAATTCTTCCACACTTTCCAGTAAAAACTTCTACTTCCATGTAGAGATGAAGCCCTCATATTAGTAGACCTAGGCCCTTTCTGCACCCTCCTTATCCCAATATCCTCCTGTGGGGATCCCAGCAGGGAGAAAGGCATGACGGCAATGCTCCCGTCCACACCAGCTGCATCTGCAACAAAGGAAGCATGATGGCCCTGTCTCTTCCTTCTGCAGCATAGCTGGATACTTTCCCAGGCTGTGCTGGGGCAGGAAGCACAGCCATTGCACTTCTGGACCCTTTGCAGACCAGGTAAGTGTCGGATGGTGGCACAATTGTGGGTCATTGACGGTGAAAACCCGTCAATGATTTACTCTGCGATTGCACTGCCTGAGGATGAGAGAAGGATGGGACCATGATGACATCATGCAGAACTGTTGTCACAGTCCTTTCCTTCTCTGTCCCTATGGCGGATTGGGAGGGTGTCGTGGAAAGGGCCATAGATAAGACACAAACAGCAAGACATGTACCAGTCTTTACTTTTGTTTCAGAAAGGTGGAGAGAAAATAGTTTTAAGGATCTCTTGCTGCTACCAACTCCTTTCTACTTCCCAGGCAACTAATCATCTTGGTTGGAAACATCTGATCAAACATCGCTGCATAAATGATTTCTGATGTAGCAATGGCTACATCACATTTGGCATCCATTGGTAATTATCACTCCCAGCACGCCAAGGAAAGGCAAATGGACACCGTGCTTTTGTTGTATTTCATTTAGCTAGGTCAGGATACCTGTAGAAATCCTCTCCAGTGTACAGGGAAGTTATCTTTCCTGTACCACAGCTCTGACAATCCTGTGTTTTCTCCTGTTGGTCCTGGAATTGACCAAGCTGGCTTGGGGAGTTGTACTTAATATTATAATATAACATTCAGAAAGTGGGGTCCTGGAATGTTCTGTTATTAATAATATCTGTTATCTTCAGAAAATTGTTCAGGTAAAGCTTGCTTCAGTGGTGGTAGCTTAAATCTTTAAACTTCAGTTCAACAGAGCTGACAGAGAGTTCGCTGACAAGGTGTGTTTGCAGTTTTGCTTGTATTATGCTCCAGTTCTAAACATAAAACTGGGTGATATCTGGAGGAGTTGACTTCATCAAAATAAAAGAAAATTGTTAAGCTGCAGTACTCCCATGTGATTAATTATATCTCTAAATTTGCCTGAGACAAGCACTTTGAAAATTGCTTAAAATAAGACCCATCATTCACCATGAATAAACTTGAAAACAGACATATAAAAATAAATTGGCATCTTTTCAAAGAACATCTAGAGAAACAGGTGCAGATTTCCTTCTAACAGTTAATATCAGATGGGAAACAGCTATGTGAAACAGGATGTAAATTGCTTTCCTAAAGCATCAGAAGAAAACAAGGAAAATCAGCTATACCACAAGAATCCTTTTTGAGGAAGAAGGAAATATGTCATTCTTGCTTCTCACAAGGGATGAATGGAATCACCCACTCCCATACTTCATTTTAGGAGTGGAAATAAAATATTTTTTAGAGATGGGACAAATCCAGAATTTTCCGAATCTGAATCCCTGGAAGGTTCTGCGAATCCAGAGTCTCATGAATCTCGAATCTTTCGAATCCTTTTCTACAAAAAGGTTTAAAAAGCAAGGGAAACAAAGCACTTCTACTGAAAAGTATTTTGAAGCAGAATTTGACATCTTTGTTTAATGAAAAAGAAATTAAATAATAGTTTTCACTTTCAGGAAAACATACCCATATCCTTCTTATTAAGAATTACATGTAATTTAGAAGTAGCTCCAGATGTTGGAGGTTGCTCAAGATGATGTCATCTCCTGGGTTGACTATTACCAAAAAAAAAAAGGGGGGGGCAAGGATAACCTTGGGCAAGACACGCTCTCTCAGTCTTAGCAAAAGCCTAGGCAAAGCTAACCCCCCCCCGAAGAAATCTGAACAGGACAATTGTCATCGTGTTGCCTTAGGATCATACCAGATTGAAAATGACATGAAGGCCCTTTCTACACAACCAGGAAAATGTTGATTATTAATCCCACATTTTCCTGCTTGTGTAAATAGGGCCACATACTACAGTACAGAGATAATCCAGGTCAAAACTGGATTTTCTTTGCATAGCTCCTTCTGGCATCCTAGGGTTTGTAGTTTGATGATGCACCAGCACACTTTGACAGAGAAGGCTCTGACACCTTGTCCAACTAAAAACCCCAGAATTGTGTATGAAAGAGTTTTGCAAGGGAGCCATGCAAAGGAATCTTCTTCAGCTGTCCTTGAAATCTCAAGAACATTGTACTTTCCAGTCAAGTCTCAAGTCCTGCAACAAGGAAGGCATTTAAAAAAAACCAAAAACAAAACCACCAGCCTCTAGCCCAGTGTCAATTCTCTACCCTGATGTCCAGTCTCAAGTCCTAAAACAAGAAAGGCACTTAACAAAAACAAACTAACACCAGCCTCTAGTCTAGTCCCAATCCCTACCCTCCAGTCTCAAGTCAAAAGAACGGGAAGAAGAGAATAATTACCTTGCAGAGGGAGGCAGCCACAGGGGCAGGCAGCAGGAGCAAGCTTGATCTGGGGCTCTTGCGCTGGCTCAGGCCTCTCTCCTGCTGGCTCCGGCCTCTTGGTGTGCAGGAAAATGACTCTTGCCGCCCCTGCATGCCTGCGTGGGCATGATCCGGGGCTCTGCGCCAGCTCAGGCCTCCAGGCATGCAGGAAAGTGACTCTCACTACCCCTGCGCACCCATGTGGACCTGATCTGGGGTGCTCACGCCAGCTTAGGCCTCCTGGCATGCAGGAAAGTGGCTCTCGCCAGCCCTGCATGCCTGCATGGGCCTCATCTGGGGTGCTCAGGCCCTGAGGCATGCAGGGATTTGAAAGATTCATTTCTCCTGTTTTGGCCCAGGGATTCGGATTTGCGAATCTTGAATCCTTTCCAAAGATTTGAGGATTCGATTGGCCCATCCCTATTCTATGTACGTCTGGAATGGATTGGGTTAGGTTCCACTTTCCAGGTATGCACATGTTTGATTACTTAGTGCATCTGAAAGATGGATATGGAGGCTATCTTCTGGAAACCAGCTCAGGACTTAAGTTAATATCAAGCTGTCTTCGGTCAGATGGAGAATTTTGAGAATTTTGTGCGATGCATATTTACTGTAGCCAGATTATGGACATCACAACAAACATGAATATTAGCAGTTTTTCCGAGAAGAAGTATTCTTTTGTTCCCTTTCATTTGTGATATTTATAAAGCTCAAGTTCACCTTCAGGCAGAAATCATTATGCATATTGTTTACATTTTTGTACTTACTATATAGCACCCATTTGAAGCACTCATGGACTGACCACATTGCACAGTGAAGCTAAGCCTGAGTGTGTGGAATTTATTTTCCTGAATAATGCATTTATTTTCCTGTAACCCCTTTCTTCTTCTGTTACCCTTCTCTTCTTCTCTTATCCTCCCATGTCAAATTTCAGACAGTAAATCTGTGAGACAATCAGAAGCATGAAAACTTCACTATAAGCATAAAACTGCAGGAACAGATTTTCAGAATCCAAGTTTCAGAGGTGTACTTCAGTATCAAACACCAATGGAACCTGGACATTCTTGATGCAATCAGAGGGTATCTTACCCTTCAAAATATGCTTTTAGGGTATATGATGGATGCAGGTGGTCACCAATTTTGGTGGAAGGAATAGATTCTAGTGGGCAACCACTAGATTTTAATTGGAAAATCCATCAGATTCAACATCCTGTTTCCAGTTATGCCCAAACAGATGGCCCTGGGAATCTCAAGACAAGTGACGCACACCCTATTGCTTATTGTTAGTCTCTGATGTTTAGGATTAAGCTAGATAGCTTCTGAAGATATCCTATATCCCAATTTTCACCATTTCCTACCCAGTTGCTGGTCAATAGCTCCCATCATTCATCACCTATGGCTATGGTGGCCAGGGCTGATGGGAGTTGCAGCCCAATGACAGTCAGAGAGCCACAAATTGCTCATCCCTGCTCTACATGTACACATGCCTGATTATGAAATGGGAAGCATTTTCCTTGTCATTTCTCCTAGAGATTTCTGTTCGACTATTGTATATACTGATAGCAATGTATCTTTACCAAGCTACTTGGATGGAATATAAAATAGGATTTGATTCTGACAAAGATCCTTTAGTTCAGCCACAAAAACAAGGTTGAACTTCAACCTGATATGAATGTTTGTACGACTAGTGGCTTTGAAATCAGCTCAGCTAAATGAAAACACTTTTATGACTTCTGCACAGCTACTGCAGTCAGCAAGACTTCTGGTAATCTGCTGTATAAATGCCAAATGTGCAAGGTAAAAATGCCTAAAGGCACTAGGAGTTAAGGTTTATATATATATATGTATATGCATGTATATATATAAGAGCAGTCAAATGCCAAGTTTCATCACCACACAAAAATTAGTATTTCTTTCAGTCCCACCTATGAGAATTCAACATAAATCAGAAGAAAAGCCATATTGATCCAGCTATCACTCAAATTGCACACGTTTCTTCTGATAAAACTGCGGTACTTTGACAGCTTATTTCTTACAAGTGAGCAAGGCTTGCCTTCAAGTCTGTCAGGTATGAGGAGGACAACTGGCTGTCTGCAAGAGAAAGGAGGGTGCCTTGCAATTTTGGAATGGGAGTTATGCTATTGTGTTTATTAAAATAACTTATATACAGTTGAATAATAGTAGTAGTAGTAGTAGTAGTAGTAGTAGTAATAATAATAATAATAATAATAAGAAGAAGAAGAAGAAGAAGAAGAAGAGACGACGATGACGAAGAAGAAGAAGAAGTTAAATACTAACCAGTATCTTACAAAGACCTCTAGGCTTTTTTAAAGGAAGCAATGCAAACACATCTCACAAACCCTTAACTGGTCATTTATTAATAGCAGCATAGTTTGGTCATTTCAGTTTGGAAATATTTAAAAGTGGATATTTGTGATAATGTGGTATAACAAGGTATGGCAACTAGCTCTGATTGAAAAATTAACTAACACTTCAAATAATTAAAGAAAGAAAAACACATATTTACTATGGTTTGTTGAATATAAGAAGGGGAAAGAGCTACTGTTGGTCTTCCAAAGGCATTCAAGTCTTTTTGAGTGGCTGTATAAGGAAATAATTTTGATGTCTTTTATTTTGGTATTATGACTGTGCAACTTAATTGAAAAATAATTTTATATACTGCTGTTGGGGGTAATCAAGCATGATGTTATAATTTAAAATCAATAAAAAATAAAAATTGATAAATGGTAATTGGATATGTTTTATTCATTCATTCATTCATTCATTCATTCATTCATTTATAATTTTGGGAGGACCCGATTGTTCTGTTTTGAGTCATCAGAATAAGATGTCCCTGTGCTTCTTGAGTTTTAGAGTCAGGTTCTGAGTAAGCATTAGAAATTCATTAATTCTACTACATTAAAGCTACCTGAATGATAAGATTACTCACATAGGCAGATGAAAATACAAATAATAAGGAAAAATTTTCATGCACTTTAAAAAAACATTTTAAATATTAGCTAAACTATTAAATATTGTCACAGAGCAAAATGAAATGGATTGTTAATTTGTTAGAGATTACTAGAAAGTAAATGACTACAGATATATATCTCAAAATAGCAAAGTGTAAAAGTGGCAAAGTTAACTTAGATTTTTAGTAATGACTTAGTAGTTAACTACAAGTACTGTATCTGCTGGTGTATAAGACTCATTTTTTCCTGAAAAATACTGTTAGAAAATGAGGTGCGTCTTATACGCTGGTGTGTCTAAAACACTAGCAAATAAGTGAGGTGCTTTTAATACATGGGTATGTCTTCTACACAGGCAAATATGGTACTTACTGAGAGCTGTAGGCAACAAGGGCAAGAACCAATTTTTAGTTATTTGCAGTCTTTTTTGTATTTTGTAGTTTGTTAGATGCTTGTAGTTTTGTTAGGTACTCTTTGTTTTCTTATTTTCGTTCTTATTTTGTAGGTACTCTTTTTTTCTTATTTTCTTATTATTATGTGTTTGCAGTTCTATGTATTGTTATGTTGTTTTGTTGTTCATCTGTTCTTTTTTTTCTTGTTTAATAAAAAGTGTTTTAAATCTCACACACAATCTAATAACAAAGTGTAATATGGGGGAAAAACCATGGAACTCAAGACAAAGTAAATGAAGCACTCCATCAAAATTCTTTGATGGTGAAAGATTCATCTTCATGGATTTGCCTATAACAAAATATAGAAATGTCCCAAATTAAAAACCTGAAAAATACAATTCAGAGAATTCCCTTTCAATAGTGGAAAGACTCAGCTTGCTTGGCACTTGGCAGCTGATTCAAAATAAATAAATAAATAAGTAAGCAAGTAAGTAAGTAAGTAAATCGAGGGACAATTCTTCAATTCAGGTCTACGTAGTTTGTATTAAAGGGAAAAAACCCAAACAATTGGGTTCTTTAAAGAAGGGAGTGGGAGAAGACCAGAAGGTAAGTGTTGGAACTCTAGGGATAATACATGACTGTCAACTTGATGGGATACTTAGTGCAAATATGCTTAAGTGTAGAAAAGTACTAGGCTATAATTAAGAAAAATGGATTTCACCATTGGCACAGACTACTCAGAACCAATGGCATAAATGGTAGTGTTGTGTGCCTTCAAGTCATTTCCAACTTATGACAATGCTAAAGCCAAACTATCACAGAATTTTCTGGGGGCTGAGAGTGCACAATGCACTCAAAGTCATCCAGTATGGAGTGTGGAGTGATGACTGACAGCAAAGGGGCTGGGAAACTGTGAAAGAGGGATTAGCAAAGGTCTACCTCAACAAAGGCAACAACAACAGACCAACCAACCAACCAACCCACTCACCAAACTATTAGAAGCAAACAAGCAAGGTTGTGAATTTTTGGTGGATGTACATAGTTTAGGCAGAAGAAATATTCAGAAAAGATAGTCTGGAAGGGTAAGGCAGAATAAAATTTTAGGAATATGAAATATGGAACAACATATAAACTAACTTTTTAAAGTCACCCCCTCCCCCGTATCAGGGAATTCTATTTAATTTCTATTTAATGTGGGAATAAAGAGCAGAGGGTGTGGGGATTGTGTTTTCTCTACAGATCTGGGTGTGTCCTTAAATATATTTCTGAAAAGGGAGGGGGGAGTTTGGATCTGTCACAATTGCCTTTCCACAAGAAAAAGTTGAATAAAGTTCATATTGTTTTTCTGCCTGAAAAAAAGAATGTGCAAGAATGATGATTAAGAAAGCTGAAGGTGAACAATGTCATCTTTTTCTAGCTTGGAATGACATGCTTTCCCCCAGACACTTCTGAAACAATCAATAGGAATTTTAGAGTTTTTCTTTTTGAAGTACTTTGTGAACCTTGAGGTTGAACAGCTCTGAATAAATGTTTCAGTTCTTCTGTTTGGATTGCAGTGTTTTAAGAGGTTCCATTCCTCTTTCACAGAGTGATATTTTAGTTCCCATCATTGTCTTGTTAACGTACTTGACATTCAAGAGGAAAGATGTTTACATAATTTGATTGACAGGTATTGTTGCTACTCCCTCCTCCCTTTTTGGTTAAATGGAGAAAATGGAACCCAAATAAATCTGATAGAAAAACAAAATTACCACATTGCTGTCTTCTATCATGTGAATTGAATGCCATTATAAACAACTCAGACTATTTTTTAAATGTTTTTTTAATTTATGATTTTAAAGACTCTTTATCCCACCAATATATCCCTAAATTGGACTTTCAAGCCAGTTTAAGAATAAGGTCCAAAAGAGAAATTAAACTTAAAAAGTAAAACACATAAGGTAAAAAAGTACAACAGATCCAGATTAGAAAACAGGAGGTAACTGCATTTCAGAATCATATATTCTAAAGCCCATGTTGGAATGATCTGGTCCGTGAGCCTTGTGCAGCCCCTAGATAGCCATTGTGGCTTTTAAGATTCCCCCACCATTCCCAAACAATTTTTTTTTTTTTTTTTGCTGGCAACCTCTCTATTTTTTTTTTTAAGCAAAAAACAAATAACAAAACAACAAAAACCCTCAGCCCTCTCATTTCAAATAGCAAGGAAAACCCAAGGTAATTGGTGAGTGATGCAAAGCCACTTCTGGTCACCGCAAAATGCCAGCTAGAACAGAATTCCATCAGAGCCAAAACTGAGCTGTTATAGTCCTCTGGCCTGTGGAGCATGTCTACCCCACAGTTTTTGCCAGCAAGAAGGAGCCCAATGGATTTTCCCTCAGCAAAGAACTCATATTTGGGCAGAACAATCAACAAAGTCTTAAGCATTGTACTGAGAGCTACACCTCTTCTGTGGATTGGGTGTGATTTAAAGGAGCAACAAGCATCCAATAGAGGAGATGACCTTCTAAAGTGTTTTGGTCTTAAACAGTATACATGCTGCTGTGTCCCCTCCCCTTATTTTTTATTATTACAACTGTGTTAACCATACAGGAAACCATATTTCATTTCATTTTACTCACTAGGAATCAGCATCTGTATCAAAATCATTTTTAAATAATATACATGGTCATAGTTCTAGTAACCAGGAAGAAGTGAGTATAGAGTCCCCACATGAAAGAAGTATTACTTATTACTGCAGAGTGGGATCGTGTTCCTTGTTCCACCCCCAGTGCTCATGCATTCATGTAGTTGTCTACACTAGTTTAGCACAAGCCTAATACAAAGCGTCTATCTGACCAGGAGACCCAATTGTGCTGGTGCCCTGATAGTGTGAAAACTGCTGACATGTTAATCTTTCTTCAAGGCAGATAACCAGTCTGTGTTGATATAACAGCTCTCAGCTTTTTGCTTTTTTATTATTTTTTTTGGCACCTTCTCTGTTTCCCTTTGCATGACGAAAGCTGAAGACAGTCCACCAGGATTTACTTGGCAGGGGATACTCCATGATGAAATTCCTACAACCTCTGAGGATGAAGAAAATGCATCCCACCGTTCGCATGCTCCCATAGATTCTCATTATATGCCCCCAAAGCCCCATTTTATTTTTTGTTCAGATGAATCTCCTCCCAGTGGCTTTAAAATGCTTCAAAATGTGGTAGTTTGGCCAGGACAACTCCCCACAACCCCACATACCTGTAAATAAGCCAACAATTGGCTGAAAAAAATTAGATGACACGATGTAACTTCTGTTGTTATCAGACATGCTAGTGCAGACTGGGAAGAGATGTGGGAGTGAAAAATGGCCCTGGCCCCTGCACAGCTGCCAGCTGCTACTGTGTTACTATACATGAGAAATGCAAATACAATAAAACTCTTATAGTATGCCATTATGTCTGTTAGGCATATTAACCAAATGAATATGTATCTTTCCCACTAACTTTCATGGGGAGGGGAATCAGATAAATTACATTGGTCAAGCCAGAAGAGCTGGCAATTTTACTGTTTTAAGACTTTGGCCATTTGTGCACTACACTGTTATAGTGCTATTGTTCTACTTTCTACATCCTGTGGATCCTGGGGTTTGCAGTTTAGGCATCTTTAACCTTAGTAAACTACAAACCCCAGAATTCCACAGGTTGCTGAAAGGAGAATAATAGCACTGTAACCATGTGGAAATGGTCTTTGTTTTTCTGGTAAATGAGGTAGACAACAGCCTGACTATCTGAGGGCATAAAATTGTAGGGTTTAGACTCTTTCTTCAGATCTTTACAGTGAACCTGGTAAGATGAAGAGTAGATAGATACATCAACCTACATGGATTTTAGGGGCAGTGGTGATACCCTCCTTTTTCCTGTGCATATTTTATTCCCACACTTTGAATGCCTGAATAGGGACAGTGCAAGCTGTCAATGTCAGGCAGCGGCTTAAGCAGACACAGAGACAGGAGCTGAGTTTATGGCTTTAGTAATAAAGAAATCAAGAGGTTATGTCACCAAAACAAACATCCAAGTCCCAGAGGCAGCAAACTCAAACAGCAAGGATTAGCCTGGAACAGAAAGCCCAGGACGCAGATTTCCAGTTGGTAGATGGTTGTTGCCCCGTGCCCAACTCCCACAACGTCTGTCTTAAATGCACAGTCTTTAGCCCAGCTGTGGCCGATCAAGTGTCCGTTGGCCCAGCTCACAGCTGGAGCCCCTCAAGACTTCAGGGCGGATTCATTGGATGCTTCTCCCGCAGCCACTGTGACCTCTGAACCGCCCCCTTCTCCGGCCACCTCTGGAGGAACGTGGGGGGAGGGTCTGCTGCAAACTCCAGGCTGGAGTCACAAAACACCAGCCTCTGTTGAGCCAGAAGCACTGGTGTCTGCTGCCGGAGCACAAACATCTGCTGCAGGTACTGGCTCGGGATCCGTGCCCGGGACAGCTGTGGGGTCGATGGCTGACTCCTCCCTAGACTCTGAAGGAGCCCCCTCTCCCAAAGGCCCCTCCAAGGAATCCTCCCCCGGCTTGGAATCCAAGGCCCTTTTCGCACTGAGGCTTCTAGCGCAAGCGGGGGAGGCCGGCAAGCACAAGAAGGCTCCTCCGGGAGGCTGCCGCTTCCCCCCTCCTTCCTTCCGCAGGCGAAGGAACGAGCGGGGAAGCGGCACTGAAGGAGGCTTGCCGCACAAGCCACCCTCCCCCCCGTGCGAAGCGGGAGACCTCGTGCCGGATTCCCCCCCCGCGAGCGCGAAGGGGGTGGCGTCGTGTCCCCCCCCCGCGCGCGCGAAGCAGGCGTCGCGTCCGTCGTGCTAGCTCCCCACCCCACTCCTTCCTTCTGCAGTGGCGGAGGGAAGGAAGCGCGACCCGGCCGGCTCCCGGAGGCGCCGCACGAAAGGTAAGTGTGGGTGGGCACCGGGAGCATTGCGCGAGCGCGGGGTGATTTTCGCTTGAACGCGAAAATCAAAAAACCTGTGCTCGCGCCGCTTCAGCCCCGTGAGCCCGGCAGAAGTGGGAGTGCGTCGTGTGGAGCGACGCTCCCACTCCAGCGAGGCTCACGGGGCTGTCGCACGAGCAAAGGCCCGTGCGAAAAGGGCCCAAGTCTAACTTAAAGTCCCAGTCTGAATCAGCAGCACGCTCAGCCTGGCTCATGACATAAGTGGAGATTCTGATCATGGACCCCTTCATACCACACAATACACAATGGAATCCTAGGATTAGCAGTTTATGGAGAGGCATTTCAAATTCTCAGCCAGGGAGCTCCACTGCCACACAAAAGTACAAATCTCAGGATTCCACAGGATGGGACTATGAAATGAAAATGGAATCATAGCACTGTGATTGTGTAGAGTGAAAGGGCCCTATTACTGTCAATTTCCAATCCCAATTCCAGATGTTGAGAAAATTATTATTTTGGATGATAAACTTCCTGAATTCCACAGGCAGCATGGCCAATGTTAGTAATTTTTCCAAGATCTACAATTAGCAATGGTTACCAGCTTTTGTTCTGGCCTCAGTGATTAGCATTATTAAATATAAAATCCTGTCTGTTCACTTTTCAAATAGCTTAAAGGTCTCATTTCCATGTTAGTAATCTACTACCTAGTGTAATTGAAGCATTGGACTAGGACACTGAGAGACTAGGGTTTGAATTCCCACTTGGCTATAGAAACCCATTGGGTAAGCTTGAGATAATCACTTTTCTTCAGCCTCAGAGGAAGGAAAAGGGAAACTCTATTTGAACAAATTCTTCTAGGTAAACTCATGATATGTCCACCTAAGGGACATCACAAATCAGAAATGACTTGAAGGCACACAACATTTTAAAATATTAGAGATC
Source organism: Ctenosaura bakeri (assembly GCA_948474755.1). NCBI lineage: Eukaryota > Metazoa > Chordata > Lepidosauria > Squamata > Iguanidae > Ctenosaura > Ctenosaura bakeri. The sequence goes on from CAOLHI010002200.1 coordinate 182,537, forward strand.
TATGCTTTAAAAAATAAATGTGTAAAAACACCAGCAGTCCTAACATAAACCAAGAAGCTCATGTTATGACAACCAAATAGTTTACAAGTATTATAACAAAAGTTATATGGGAAATGATCTAAACTCTAACTCTAGTACACAACATGATCTGCTGTTTCCCTAGAAGGAAGCTAAAACTGGAGGAAACTATCATTTCAGGAAGACTGGAGGGAGATTCAGTTAAAGAAGTTGTCATTCTCGCCCTCTCACCTCCACTATGGTTTGGTGTACAATTAAAGGTGTTGCAGCTTTCCTCTTTCCACTGCTATTAAAATTTCCAAAGTATCAGACCTTGTAACACTTTGGAGATTTGATCTTCTCCATTAAAGACACCATCCCCTCCAATCATTTTGGGCAATATGAGTTTAGTCTCCAAGTTTAACAATGAAGCATTTACAGCACAAATAGAATGCAGTGTACTTCATTTATTAATTTCCATATACTTAGCCAATTGTTTCAGTTCATGCAATCGCTTTGTCTTAAAAACATGTTGCATATGATAAGACATGCCTCTGATCAGTTTCATACAAGGTATCTAATTATAGCAGCCATCCAGCCAGCCTTAGCTTTCTTCTTTTGCATTCTTAATCCCACCTGCAGCTTTTCTTTTCCTGTTGTTGTTCCAGGGCATCATTCCCACTCCACATAACAGTTCGGCTCAGAAATGAAAACAGGTACTAGAAAGATAAGTCTGGCACTGGAATCTTATAGCTGCCAGGTGTATCCTATGTATGACCACAGCTGTTCAGTCTGATAAACAGAAGGGGAGAAAAAAAAAAGAGCAAGAGAGACAGAGACTTTAGGAACCAGCAAGAAGCAATGCTCTGTCATTATTTTAATTACACGGGGGGTGCCAATTTGCTGGGTAATTGCAAAGCTACATTGTTACTGAAAGCCCAAGTTATGTATGGGAAGACATTCTAGCTGTAATTGCTCAAAAGAAGACAAGGCTGCCAAGAGAATGGCTGCTCAGACACTCCAACCAGGGGAGGCAAATACATACAGGATGATGATTTGTTACTATAATTTTACAAGATCAAGTCTGACCTTTACTATGGGTAGGAGACACAAGATGAACAGCTGAAAGCTGCAAAGGAAGTCACATTAGAAAAACATCATAGGAAGAGTGCTTAAACTAGAAATGGTTATTAAACATAATTCTTCAAAATTGGATAATATAAAATAAATTCACAGAATTCAGATTTTGAATTTGAATATATTTTAAGAAGAAAATATCATTGCTGTTCTAGACAGCAATGTAGTTGTTCGCTTTCTCATTGTGTTAAATGCAAGCATGGCTCTCCTTGTACATTCTGTTATTCTATGTCCCTTCTCCCACACAAATGAAAGATCAGAAGTTGAATACAGAAAACATATTTTAATATATATTTTTTTAAACAGGGGAAGTGGTTTAAACTCTTCATACAAATATCTTCTTTAGATATTCCAGGCCCAGTGTGAACCTTTTGCAACCACTCACATAGAAGCTTAAAATTCACTGATTTGCATTTCAGATAAGTGTGTCTATGGGGGTGTGGAATTCTTTCCCCATTTGGAAGAATCGTTTATAGCGGGCATCAAAGCAACTTTAGTTATAATACTTAATCTGTGATTAGCTTCCTCTCTGAATGTTTAAATTGCCACAAACTACAAAGAATCTGATATGGCTATAGACACATAGACATTGACATAGAAATAGACACAGATGATTAACAGAAATTTACTCTGTCAAATAGCATAGCAGATCCAACTGTCAAACTTATTTGCAAAGTGAATTTTTCCTTGAGAAAATCTGGACTAATTGAGGAATTTTCCTAAGAGTCATAGTGGGTTACAAATTGCAGATAATCCATATTTTAACTTCAGAAAAGAAAATAATGCATTATTATGAGAAATCTTCCATAGTTTTGCTTTCATATTCAAAATCTTTTAGGTCATTATTTCTACTAGAAAGTAATTTTCACCTCAGTCAAATTGGCATAGTACAAGATTGTACCAACTTTGTTTTGGAACATATTTTGGAACATACTCTAAACATTCTCTTTTAAAAATTAAATCCAGTCATTATTCAAAGCATTCTCTCTCTCTCTCTCTCTCTCTCTCTCTCTCTCTCTGTGGAGTTGTTCCCATATTAACAGACTGTATGCACATCTACTTCAATGCTGGTACTTGTCCATTAAACACAACCCCAACCATATTATGCCTATGGGAGTTTATGCATATCTGAATGTACAAATGTGGGTTCTTTGTCTATGTGACATTTGACTGTGGAATGCATGGAAGTTGGAAGAAGAACAATTATAATGTCAGGCTATTTCCTCACGGGGCGAGGGAATTGCCCTGTGCTGGTACTTACTGGACTTCTTGGCTCTATGCTTGGGTCCAGGCTGGTCCAGAGAGTGTGTGGCCGCTGCTCCACACTGCTCCGGGGACGAAAATGGCGGCTTCTGGTTGGTCAAGGCTCTCCACCGACCGCTGAAGCTTGCCAGCCTAAAGCCCGCCACCGGCAGATCGCAGGCTCTCACTGGTGCGAGCCTGCAAATCTGCACCAGAGCCCGGGCACAGAGTGGTGCGCTCCATGCTTTTGAAAGACCTGTTTCAGGTGGTCTTTCAAAAGCACGCTGGATGACCACTTTGGGTTGTTCCGGAGCAGGCTGAGGTGCGGAACTACATTAAGTAGGTCCAACCCAGTCAACTCCCAGGTGCAGACGTCCTCCCTGCAGGATGCTGTGCACCGTTTCTTTAAGCCTGTGCAGAAATGGCCTCAGTCTACCTCTGCCACCTGAACTGTGCTGTAAACAGAGATTATCCAGAGTGGGTTACTCAACTATAAATGTTAGTCCATGGCCCAAGCAGGAAAGGCATCTCACTCCACTATTTTGGGGTGAGGCATCCTCCCTGCAGACCATGGATTACCACCCAACTGTGATGTTGCACATAATTTGCAAGCATCTACTATTTGAATAATTTAAATAGACATCACTACTTTTCAGGAAAGAGTTGTGTATTCTTATGAGTTCTCTTACAAAAACACAGTTGCTTTAACTCCAAATGTTAGAAGGACAAGAACAATTTAGGCTTAGAAGTAAATTGCATTAACACCGTGGGGCTTACCTTTGAAATAGTGCCTTATCTTTAAAAAGCGCTGTATTGTTACACATGCAAATAGGTGATGACAGTTCAAATACAGATTTTGAGGAAGTCATTTTTAAATCAAAATGTTTATTTTCCAAGAAAATCAATCTAATGCTATTGTTTCTATACTGCACCATTATCCTTGTAATTTTCATCATTCTTCCATTGTTATTTGTTGAGAGCTATCATGGAGGCCTTTCTTCATGGAAGGGTAGAATAGAAACATATACAGATAAAAGCCACATATCCTGCTTAGGAAATCAGAATCATTTATAGTGATCCTATTAAAGGGGTTTTCTTGACAAGATATGGTCAGAGGAGGTTTGCTGTTGCCTTCCTCTGAGGTCCTTTCCACACCACCCTCCCAACCTGCCACGGGGATGGGAGAAGGACAGGACTGTAATGATGCTTCTGCATGATGTCGTTGCATTCCTGTCCTCCTGCTCCCAGGTGGCACAATCATGGATTAAATCATTGACTGGTTTTCCCTATCAATGAACCATAGTTGCACCACCATCCTAGATGTACCTGTCCTGTGGAAGCCGCAGAAGCACAATGGCTGCACTTCCTGCCTCTGTGCAGCCTGGGAAAGTACCTGGTTGCATTGCAGGATGAAGAGGTGTGGCCATCATGCTCCCTTCCACAGGGAGCCAGCCAGTTTGTGGAGAGAATTGCTCCTGTCGTGCTCTCCTCCCAGCAGAGCCAATGCCGGGATCCCCACTGGATGTTCTCACAAAAAGGTAGGACAAGGAAAGAGCTTGAGTTTGAGAGAGTGTGATTCAAGGTTTTTACAAGCTGAAATTCCAGAAAAAAAGTAACTTTTCTAAATACAACTCTACAGCACTGGAAGGCACCACAAGAGAAGAAGGCAAGAAGTGATATTGCATTTTTTAAGAACAAGGACTTTCATATGAAAAGAGGTCCAAAATAGGACTTAAAAGAGCCCCAAAATAGGACTTAAAATAGTCTATACATGACAATTGGCTCTAGTGCTAGAACAGCCTTTTTGAGTTTGTTTTGGAGAATAATTTCTTCTCTCTGCTTCAGGAGAGTTCTTGCAAATTTGTTTACCTATTCTTTGTATGACTGATAGGAATTGTGGGGAAGCGGGGGATGGATCTACTGGATCTATTGCTGCATTGTAAGTATATAATAAAATAACATACCCTCCAACTATCCCAGTTTGGCAGAGACACTCCGAATTAATTCCCTGTCATCCCACTTTCTCAGCAGCTTCTGAAATGTCCAATTTCTCTCTCACATCTTCCTCATTTGTTCTCAGCTTACTTCAGTTGGCTCAAACTGAATTCTAAGTGCAAAAATAGTTAGCACTCAATTAATTCAGTGGGGGAAGAGGAGGGGAGCAGATGGAGTCTTGCCCTTCCCAGTAGGCTCAGGCAAAAGTAGACTGCTATAACCTCTCCTAGCTTGTGTTTTTTTCACTCCTCATTAATAACTTTTGCCATGTTGACAACACTCTGATATTGCTTGATTACACATGACTAGGTTTCATCTGTGAAATGTTGGAATTTATAAAATAAGCATCTGCACACTTTCTTAGAGGTTATGTGTGTGTTTTCTGTGTCTAAACTGAGGTGTCAACAGCTTTCATCATATTTTCTCACTAAATCTGCCCTTGTTACCCTTGCAAACAGCAGTTATGCTTGTAAATGTAGTCCATAGGTTATGGCTGCTCATTAAAATGAATTCCATCCAGCTAACATTGGTGAGAAACAAACAGACAAACAAATCTCAATTCAGTTGCAATGATTTCAGCCCTGCTAAAAATTGCTGATATTGATCAAACCAACCCTGAAAGTAAGACCAGAATGTTAACATATGCTGACATGCAATAAATGCTCTGGATATTATACATAGAAGGTTCAGCAGTTCCTTGCCCTAGTTTCCACCACTTCACCCAGCTTTTATATTCAATTTTATAGTGTGCTTCTCTTTTACAGGAATACATAGCCCTCCCTTTTGAGGAAAATGAAGTACTAAGGCTTCTAGCTTTTGAAATAAATTTCACAATTATTTGTGACCTGAAGAATTCACCACATGATAGTTTGTTCTTGTCATTTCCTGTGGTTCGGCTTTCTTGAAAAAGTTCCCCTACATCAACTGATGATTTACTGGCTCAGATAAAAGAATAAAGGCTATGCCTAGCAGGATGCATCTGAAGCAAAGAAAATACTCCAAGCCCAATTAAGAAAGGGAGTGTGTACAGCAATCTGACCACTTTGAAGATAAATTATTATAATGTGCTGGAGCAAGACCCGGCTCTTAGACTTTTCTTACCAGTACTTCTCAGTTCTTTCTCACAGTCCTCAGAAATAAGTACTCTGTCAAAAGTGAACAGAATCAATGTGGTGTAGTGATTCAAGCATCAGACTATGACCCTGACAGAAGACAACTGTTCATCAGTTTTGTGGAGAGAACATGGAAACAACTAGAGCAGGGTTGGAAATCATGCAGCCATCCAGATGGTTCCCAGAATTCTCTAATCAGCTATTGGTCCTAGCCAGCATAGCCAATGTGAGGAGTGTTGGAAACTGCTATCCATCAACATCTGGAAAACATCATATTCCTAGCCCTGAATTAAAGGAAAATTACATTGAGCAAGTACTGCCTTGTGCTCTATAGTCAGTGTTGAAGCTACAATGAGCTATTTGGTAGGAGAGAGTGTTTTGTACCACAAGTGAATGTCTTGTATGTTTTGATGGTTATTGTTTTTAAAGTAACTAAAATAGCTAGTTTAATTACCTTTGAGATAACAGGAAATCAAAGGTTTACTTGCAAAAAACTAACTGTATTGGTAACCACCTAGTCTTGGACCTTGGAGGTATGACTATAACTGGCTAATTGCTGTAATTGCTACAGCTGGTCAGAGTAATTTGAGGTGGGCATAAAGGTGAATTTCAGATGAATAATTTACTGGTAGAGTCAGTGTTATTCTAGGGATGGCTGGAAGGAGGAGGATGGCTGCCATAAAAATGATATCTCCAAAGGGTGGAAAGTACCATTCTCTCCCCAGTGCTCCCCAATACTGTTACATCCAAAGTGACCTGAGAAAGAAGATGGTAGCTGCTGAGAACAACTCCACTACTGCTAAAGAAGAGGTAGCCCAAAATGGAAAAAGAAATGTTTCTGCTGCAACCCTGTATAGCCATCTTCCCAGCCATGTCAACATTCTTAGTTTCCTTCATCATGATTTTGCTCTCCAGGCTTGGAAAATATGCACAGACATCTCAAGTAATTGTGCATGCACTATCTCTGCAGCATTAAGTGATTCATTTAAAAAGGTTGGCTGCCTGCTCCTTGTCCTTCCTTCGCCTTCCTTGCTTACTAAATGGCCATGGTGAGGGAAGCGTACTCAATCAGTAAACAAACAGGTGGCTCACGGCAGCATTTCTAAGTGGGTGAAAGTGCTGAATTCATCCATTGGCCATGACCCAAAAACTACATTTGCAGGCGCAATTTTCAGTGACAACTTTGTATGTAATTACTCAAGCTAGTGCGCTGTAGTGGTTTGAGTTTGGACTTGGGCCATTTCCACACTACTCTGTTATAGTGCTATTATTCCACTTTCAACATCCTGTGTAATTCTGGGGTTTGTAGTTTACTGAGGCCAAAGAGCTCTCTGACTGAGAATTCTAAATGCTTCTCCCAGGATTCCATAGGATGTTGAAAGTGGAATAATAGCACTATAACCGTGTAGTGTGGAAATGGACTGGGACTTCAAAGGACCAGAGTTTGAATCCCTGCTTAGCCATGGAAACCCATTGGGTGACCTTGGGCAAGTCATATTCTCTCATCTTCAGAGGAAGGCAATGGCAAACCTCCTCTGAACAAATCTTGCTAAGAAAATTCTAGAATGGTGTCACCCTAGGGCTGCTGTAAGTTAGAAATGACTTGAAGATACACAACAACAACAATGTTGCACAATGATGACAGCAACAATGCCTCACATAAATGCAAACAATACAGTTATAACATTCTAGCAGGGTGATAGCCTTTGTGTGTGCACGTTTGCAAAGGTATACATTTTGAGGCTGTGTGCATTTCCTAAAGTAAAACTGGGAAAGGAAAAGAAAACCTGCCAGTTACAGTTTCTTCCCAACAATGAGAAAGCAAAAGAACTGTGCACAGTTTCATCTATGATCTTGCAGATCATGAATTGGATACATATATTTACAAACTGGGTTCATTCAAATTTATTTTCCATCCCTGTGCACACTCTTGTTGCATTCACATTATAATTTTTTGGTATCGACTTAGGATCTTTTCATGGTTAATGTACAGATATAACATAAAAATTAGCCCTGTGAAGCTGCTGTCCTAGGCTGTTCAGAAAGCTCAGCACCTGCAACATTTTTTTAAAAAAAATCTGACAGCAAATATCCTCCTCAAAGCAATTCCATTCTTGTTCTATTGAAATATAGAATGTCGCTTGCCAGCTCACTAAGGACGGGGATCTGATTGGTTGGTTGCTCTTTTGTAGGGGAACTGCTGCAGCTAATCGGGAGTTACATCAGCTCTGGGTTTATTGCTTCTGCACAGGAAAGTTGGCAATAAAGAAAACTGTACATTCAGAGTATTTTCTTTCTTTGCAAGGATGCACCTCATGCTTGGAAGATTAATGAAGGATTTCTGGCCTACTGTTTATTAAAGACCCCTCTGTTCCATAGCATTTTAATTGTAAACCCTCTCCTTGACATCCTAACTAATGGTTTCTTTCTAAATTAATAAAAGCGGCATATTAACTTTAAATCCCAGATAAGGTTAAGATTGCTGTTTTAATATCCCATCCATATCCTTTATCTATCTACAGGGGCTTACAGGCCAGTAGTTTTAATAACATGCATGAACGAAGATGCTCTTTTTAAACTCAAATAGTGGCAAAGAGTTTTTCCTTTATATTAGCAGGCAATCAATTCCAATAGCTTTTTAATGCTTTCTTAAAGAATCAATTTTGAGGCAGAAGCTCTTCGGGGGACCCTCTTAAACTTCCTCGCAGCCAGTCTCCTAATTTTCTATTACAATGCAATCTAAAGCAGCTACAAAAATAATGCAGATAATGTTTGTTGGGTAATGATTTCCAATTTCCCCATCCCTTGTACCCTGTTATTAGGAAGATCATCTTGGCTGTGTAAATTAATTTTCAATTCACTTCAGGGGAACATTACAATGATTTATTTGGCACCAATGTTGAAGAAAGTGTTGGGAGGATCTTTCAGGAATGTAAAAAACACACATCCGAAAATAAAAACAAAATCAATTTGTTCTCATTATCACTGTGTTAAAAATGGAGAAGACAAAAAAAAGATTCACTAGAATACGTTAGGTCTGAACAGGTGTGGTAAGTGTATCTGAGAGAGCAATGGCAGCCATTTTGCATCTGAGGAGAAAACAAACAAACAAACCTCTGCATTCATTACTGTTTTTCTGCAATATACTTGCAAACTTGTTTGTCCTAGACAAATCTAATTTGTATATATGGTCATGCTATGTTACCTTTTAGTCAAGAATTAGTCATGGTTGGATGTAATCCAATGCACTGCACAATTCAATGAGGTCCTGTACATAGCTCAGAGTACCTTTTTCGGAGTGAAATGTGGACTATAAATTGCCTAACCAAGGTGCTTATCACACAATGCTGTTACTCTGTGACAGCAGTGGGTTGATCCTATCTTCACCTTAGTCTTAACTCACAATATAATGCCTCCCCCAGTGTTGTTATGCTGTAGAGTCGTTGAGAATTCAGGGTTTGTTTTTCATGCTGGAAATAATCTATTAATGACCCCCCTCCCTTCACTCTATGGTTCAGTAACTAGTTTGAATGTGAATGTCTCATTTTGCTTCATTGTGAGGATGATTGAATAGCGTTTGTGGTGGTGTTGTCGTCTGGTTGTCCCTCCCTTGGGGACTCCCAAGGAAATCTCCAGCAGGGAAGGCTCAGACTACCATACTTCCAGTGACTGGGCAGGGAGGACTGGATTTCCCAAGAGAATAGCTGTGTTCCCTGGACCATTTTTTATGCTGCACACTCCTGAAATACTTTTTCAATTTTTCTTGTCATTTTTAAAATATAAAAGGTCTGCTGTTATAGTGCAACATTGGTGTGATCTTAACTTGTTAACTTTGGAAGTCACTTTTCAGACTCCTTCAGTGCATGAGGGCATTTTCCAAATATATCGCCACTGCTTTCCTATGGTACCATGGGCTGTAGCGTTACTGCCACAGTGTTACTTTAAAAACATATTTTAATTATTATTAAATTTTAATTTTTTTAAGGCAGTAATATAATAGCACTGCCACATCATGCTGTAATTATGTTATTAGGGCTTAATTAAAAGGGAAATCAATTGTGATGTAGGAAATGGAGTGAACAGTGTGGTGTGAATGGCAGTGCCACTATTGGGAAACTTATTGAGGAAACCTCATTGCTGGTGTTGAAGAAACTCTCATAGCAAGAGCAGGGAATTCTGTATACCAGGTCAAGGATTTCAACTGTTGTCTTCATTACCTGTTATCTTCAGGAAGTAGATGAAGTGTTTGCGTAACATTTTGTAGATATACGCCACTGCCTTGCCATCAATTTTCACTGCTATGTGACTTTAAGAAGCAGATTCCATTTCTGAACGAGAAGTCATTGGTATATGGACATCTTGTACTGGAAGAGAAAAAGTCTATTGTAAGCACTAATGAAATGTTTTTGTTGTTAAGCAAGGAAAAAGCAGTCAGGTAGTAAATAAATAATATATTTAAATATAATATATAATCTAACATAATGTAATATAATTAATAAATAATGGAGTTTGGATTGGTTCATATATTTGCCCTAATTTATAAGAGTGGCTTACTGTCCTGAAAAATCTTATATTTGAGCATTTTTCTTCATACAATTGAAGTAAAAAAGTTATGGAACCTCCCTTGCCTTGGAAGATCATCAAAGTCTAAGACTGTATATATGTCAAAAGCTTGAGAATCTCTGTCTCTGTTTCTTTCTCTCTCTCTCTTTCTCTCTCTCTGTGGCCTTTTCCACACTATATTGTTATAGTGCTATTACTCTACTTTCAACATCACATGGCATCCTGGAGTTTGCAGTATAAGGAGAGTCATTTAGAATTCTCAGCCAAAGAGCTCTTTGGCCTCAGTAAATTACAAACCCCAGAATTCCACAGGATGTTGAAAGTGGAATAATAGCACTATAACAGTGTAGTGTGGAAATGGCCTCTGTGTGTGTGTGTGTGTGTGTGCCCCCTATGGTTGGTTGTCAGAAGGCTGAAATTGTGTGAACGGTGGCAGCAAGGTGGTTGGGAGCTAATGATGAAATCCACAAGCCTCATCTCATTTTCAGCTACATACTTTCAATTTTAGGCAACTGGGATCCCACAAAACAGAGCATGCTTGTTCTGTAATTTGAATTCCAGCACCTTACAAAAATAGAAGCATGGAAATTATCAAATAGGATGTCAACGAGGGAGCGTAGGGGGTTTAAAACTTTTTTTAAAAAAGAAATGAAACTATTGTCACTGCTGCCTTTAGGCCCGGGAATTACAGCTTGCAATAAAGCAGCATTTGCCACTAGTCTTCCCCATTCTACCCTTTCACCCTCTGACTGTTTTTATATACCAGGAAGGGAAGGATCCACCACAAACACAGTAAATCTGTCTTCTTCAAAGTCCTGTCCACATTCTTGGATTGTACAGATTAAAAAGTATCCATTGTAGCTGGATGAACAGGGTCCCAGTCACATTGTGTAACACTCTGGTAGCAGAGATGTGAGTGATTTTTAGTAGAAACACACAGTCAAGTAACTAATATTTCATTTCAGGAGATACTGGGTTAATTTAAACTGAACTGAGGAATGGAAATTAAAACAAAACAAAACAATAATGCCAGGAGATCCCAGGAAATATTTCAGTATGAGGAAAACATAATGTTGTAATATAATAACATTGACTTGTACAGGAACAAAGCCTGGGACATCCACAGTCTTTCTACACTTTTGGAAGCAGCTGTTATTTGCAGAATGCGACACAAATTGTTCATAAGAGATCACTGAGTAGCCCTCAGTTTCTTCTCTGGGAGCCCTGACTGAGCTTCATGGAGCAACTGTGCAGATGCAATCATGATGGGAACTAGCATTTGTTTGTTTGTTTGTTTAAATATTTATTATCTTTCCCTTTATTCAGAAATCTCAGGGTGGTGTACAATAAAACCAATCCAATAAATTTAAAACAGTATAATATTTTCTACCACAATCACCACACAGCTGTCTGTGTTTCTAGCCTTTGTTTCATCAGATTTGTTTTGAGTTTGCCACCAGAAAAACAAAAACAGAAGCAGAAAGGAACACTGGAAAGAGAAACAGCTGAACTGGGATATATTCACAAATTTCAATCCATTAGCAGACGTATGGTGAGAGATAATGGCTTCTTTGCACACTGCATATATTAATATACTGGTTTCCATGATTGCAATTTAATTAATTCTTCTCAGAGGAGCTTTTGGTTAATGAAAACACTCTTTTGATAAGGAGGTGTACTCCTTTCACACCTCTGTACTACAGATCACCTACTTGAAAGACCTGTATCTTGTTCTACTCTTTGAAACTGGGGTCACAATTCCCTTCTTTTTGTATCTTTCACAGTTTGATCCCACTCCCATGACTATGTCACTGTACTTAACTGAGCTGTAATATTGTATTTCGTCCGTCCCTCTGATAAAGGGCATTAATATACACAAAAGCACAAGATGAAATAAACTAATTCATCTCAAAACTGCTATTCCATTCCTTTTTTTCTACCACTCCTATTTTTCTTTTTATCATTAAAACTGTAAGACTGGGGGAATATGGCTAATTTTGTTGGAGTCAAAATTTCAAAAACTTTTAAAACAATTTTGTACTGCCTGCTCTTGGAAGGTAAAGCACCTATTATCATAGGAATCTCCAGAGTTCCTAGTTTTGTTTTGGAAAAATAAAATGCACCCAAAACCATGTGTACATTTTACAAATCATTAAGACGTATAGTTGCAGAATGCATACAAACACACTTTAGTCAATGGGAAATAAAATCAACATACAAACACATATATTAGAAAAGATGCATATGAAAAATTACTATGAATTTCCAAGCTAGGGGAAATCACCAAAGCTTTGCAAGCTTGAAAAAACAAAAAATAGGAGGAGAATGCAGATGGAATTTGGAGAAACTGAGACAGATGGGGCCTCTGGTCAGGAGAAGAGAAGCATGGAACATTATTGGAACTTTACCTTCCTGTTAACTAGTTTTGCTTGTTGGAACACCAACAACTTAAATGGGCAAAGCTGGGAAAGATTTACTTCTCTGTCTAATCCAAATGTGCTGATGTGCTTATCCAGGATCTCCAATGGCTTTTGTTCTACCATTCACTGACCTGATTCCCATTCACTATACTTCCAGCCCAGAGGGACAGTCACAGAGAATATGCAGACTATTTGACAGTTTTGAAGCAGTCAGCACAATGTTTTGCTCCCTATTCCCATAACAACTTTCTCTGCCTGCCACATATATAATTCTGCCCTCTACTGTTGCATTGTCTGTTTGCTGTTTCTCTGTCCTGTTTTGGAATGCAACTTTCTAGCACAAGCAGGCAACAATGGTTGTTTTTATTTTTAATAGCTACAAAACAGGCAGGTTGATGTACAGTTGGCCCTCCACATTGGCAAAGGTTAGGGGCTCAGGACTCCTGCAAAAGTATAAAATTGGAAATATCAAAATGTGTATGTGGGTTTCTGTGGGAAGGGGGTTGAGACATGGGGAGGGGCATGGACATTCAGGATCCAAACCAGGGCCATTTCCGCAGTAGCCTGTTATAGCGTGATGATTCCACTTTCAACATCCTCTGGAATCCTGGGCTTTGCAGTTTCGGGAGGGACTGGCTGGCCCCTCCCGAAACTGCAAAGCCCAGGATTCTAGAGGATGTTGAAAGTGGAATCATCACGCTATAACAGACCAGTGCGAAAATGGCCCAGGTCAGGAAAAAGAGAGGGAAAGGGGGTGGGTTAGCATGGTGACCCTACACTTCCTCTCTCTCACCCATCTTCTTCCTCAGGTGTGTGTGAGACACTGGGAGAGGGTTTGTAGTACCCAGAAACTGGGTTGGGATCCATCCTTTTCTGGTCAAGCAGCAGCTTGTGGAGGAGGAGGAGCACCAGAGGTAGGTTTTTAAAGAGTTGTGTTGTATGATCAGAGCTACTGAGAAAGAACATTCAGCCAGAAAAGAAGTGTCTGTGAAAGTTAAACCTACAAATGTGGAGGGCTGACTGTATAATACAAACTGGCAATCACAACCTATTCCATCTCTTCTAACACATACGAAAACTGGAACACATGTGGCCAAGCAACATTAGAATGTTTTTAAGATGGAAAAAGTTATTAGGAACTAGGAGTGGCTATAGCAGTTTGCTTCTGTCTGAACTTACTGGGAAAGCCAAGATCCCATCCCACCCTCTCCTCTCCTCTCCTCTCCTCTCCCTCTTCCTGAATATGAACTACTTTTGCACTTTGAATTCAGTTTCTAGCAACTGAAGTAAGCTATGGACAAAGGGAGAAAGTGGGAGGAGGAGAGAGGAACTGGGACATTTTTAAAGTATCTGGAAAAGCAGAATAGCTTTAATTAATTGGGAGTGTCCCTGCCAAATCAGGACAACTGGAAGGTATCTTGCTCCCTGATCTCCAAGTAATGTGATTGCCCTTCTTCATCCTCCAAGTGGCTTCTCCAAAACAGCAGAGCAAGGGAGTTGGAAATTGGTGGAAATGAAAGGGCTGGTCCTACTAGCAGTCAGCATTCCTTCCCCACTCCCTGCCCCAGGATCCTTCTGGTGCAGCCAGAGCTAAGACAGCTTTGTTACTGCAGTTTCTAGCCCGGACTTGTGGGATATTAGATATCATTTTGATATCAATAATTTGGCCTGCTATACCCCTTTTCCTCCACGTGCTTGCGAGGCCCCCAGACAAGCTCGCAGACAGACACGGTCGCTAATCTCTGTAATATTCCACACAAATACAGGTAGGCCAGAAATAGCCATCCCGCCGCTTCAGGAGCCCTCAAGGCAAGTACCATATTATGTATGCACGCTACTTACAAAGAACTCCCTGCCCTGAGCAGGCTGCTTGACTAGCTGAATACTCCTCTGTCAAGCACTCCGAGTTTGCATACTGGCTACTCTATTGACAATTTGATCTTAACTCAATCATGTAAAATACTGACCTTTCAGAGGCTTTGTCTCCAGCCCGAAACTCATTGTTGTCCCCAAGTACGGACTAGCCTACGGCCACATTTTCCCCTATAAGAACCCCTGACTTGGAGCGCTTCCTCGGATCGCTCCTGGCTTCCATCCTGCCTTGCTGCCACTGCATTTGGCAAGCCTTCCCCTCAGCTCCATGTGCTGAGAAACTACATTTTCACGAACTTCTTCTTCTGACTACTTGGGCTTCAGGACAGGTGTAGTATTCCCATACCAAAACCTCCTCTAAAAATCCCTCTATCCAAATCCAACCTTTATTTCAATAGTTCTCTGTGTGAGTGTGTTGCATACACTTGTTTGGCTGTATTTTAATAAAAACAACAATTATTATTTTACTTCTGTTTGCTCCTTGACTCGGCCTGACCCTGTAGACATTGGGTAAAAGATCTCGCTACGTTGCCCTGCCTCTCGTATTGCTAGCTTGTGCTCTTTTGACTAATTCCCAACTTTGTAATTTGGAGCGCACTTAAGTATCCCTCACGGGACCCCCAGAAATCAGGGTAACAGCTTGATGACACAACATACCCACCCTCTACATAGCAATGTCATCTCTCTCCTCAGCCTCTTAATAGGAAGGTCAACCTGATAGCTCAGCCTTTGGGCCTCATCTCACAAGGGTGATGGATGCTGAGTACAACATAATCTCAAGAGGGCAGCTGATTTCTTCTTATTTCTCTCATAGCAAACAGTTGTTGGTTACCCAGCTCATCATAATACACAGGTGCCCATTCAAGAAAAACCCAATGAATACAGGGGATAACTCCCACACCTTTCTATCCATGCCTTTTCTTTTATATCAGCAACAAAAGATTTAAAAAAAAGAAAAGAACAACGAGCCTTCATTTCTATGCTGGGGAAACATTCTTAAATACTATAGCACTATTATGGTAAGTACAGTACACTCTGAACAGAAAAATTGCAGATTACGACAAACTTCACTATACCTGAATGATATTAAAAGTTTTTTTTCTTCCTGCACCTAAAAGCCATTAAAAAGGCTGTCGAAAGAGAAGAACCTATCAGGATTTCAAATAAGAGAAATGAAAAATACATTTATGAATACTTATCTCCCAGATCCTCTCTGCATCTTAAGCAGAAAATGATATATACTGACTTCAGAAACAAAATTACCACATTTAAACACGAGTGCTAAAGGAAAACACCTCAGATTCTTTATTAACTTTGCTGCTGGTTTTATTCCAGAAGAGTTAGTTTTACAAAAGTCTGCTCCAATGAAGGAGGGGGAACTTTCAAAAAAGAAAATGGTACAGGAATTCTTTGCTGCTTTGAGATGTTTTGCATTTCATACACAATAGCACTGTAGATTGTGTGGTATCCTTGTTTATCTGTATAAAGACAAGAGTATTTTCTTCTGATAAAATCATTACCTCAAGATGGTAAAAAAAGGGGGGGCATTTTATATTAGCAATAAGTAGCAAGTATACCTCTACAGTCAGCCACCCACATTTGTGGGTTTCACTTTTGTGAATTTCATTATTCACGGATTGTATGCTATCACCTCTGCCGCCTCCCTGTGCCATTTTTAATAGAGACTGGAAGCCTTGTGAGACTGAGAAACTGCGAACGAGGCTTGTAAGTCCCTATTAAAAATGGTGTGGGGCAACACTGGAGGTGGCAGTAAGCCCCACCAGCCAGCCACTTCTGCCTTGTGAAGGAACCCTGTTGTCTCAAAGGAATCCATGGTGGGTTGAACATGGTGATCATATTTTTTGTGTGTTAAATATGGTTTGGGAGGGCCTAGAGTTATTCACTTTTTTTTTTCACTTTCACAGGGGTCCTGTGCCCCTAACCCTAGCAAATGTGGAGGGATGACTGTATTTCCCAGAATGAGTGAATGAATAAATAAATGATCCCAGGTATGAGGAGGGCTGGTTGCTTAATCACACACATATCAAGCAGAGTGAACAGAGCCAAGTGAGGCCTGCTGAACTAATAAATACCTCAGACTAGTAAATACCACAGTCCACTAGAATGTTTCAGATTAGAAACTTGCAAGGACTTGAGTTCATTTATATCAAAGCTGAGACACAGAGAAAAGGGGAATAAATTCTTGATCTGAATAATCATCTAAGTCCTGATGTTGCAGTTTTTGCTTGGAGGATGATAAATGCTACCATGGAATTGGCACATAACTGCTGAAGATTTGAGCACAGACCTACACAAGAGGGGTAGGAAGCTGAAAAGCTGTTTTATTACCTTCTATTCTTCAAACAGCAAAATACTGTAATTCTGTATGGATGCTTGCCGATTATCTGGGGAGCCAAGACAGCAGAGTTTCTTATTCTCTTTGAATCAAAAGATCAAGACATGCAGTACATCATGCAACCAGAGGAAAATGGTATGGGAAAAGGTGAATTGTCATTATAGTGCAGTAGATTCAACATTAATGTAGTACTTAGCTCTTCTAGGAGATGTTTTCAATGCAAGAATGAATAAGGCATAAATAACAAGAGAGAAAGAACCATGGGGCATTTGTCATCGAGATCATCAGTGTGGAGGGCTGTAGCTTAGAGGAAGAGAATGCAGTTCGCATGCAGAAGTCTCCAGGTTTGATCCCTGACATCTTTAGGTAGGGCTGGAAAAATTCCTACCTGAAATCTTAGAGAACTGCTTGCACTCACTATTGACAGTACTGAGCTAGATGGACAAATGGTTAGTGCTTCAACCACCATGATCATCTCCACTACTACCACCTCAGCCTTTTCATCTGATACAAGGCATTCAAGATAGCAGAGAATAAAATGGAAAAGTAATATGGAATAAATACAACGTTTTTTAAAAATGGCAGTGGGGAGTGATCAAGGCTCTGGGAGGAAGGTGATGTGAAATCTCAGTTCATGAAGTGTTAATTTATGGTGGCCAGCTGTGGCCATGCAGATGTTGTTGGACTTTATCTTCCACTATCACTCCAATTAGCTATGCTAGCTAGACATGATGGAAGATTCATCTTAGTAACATCTGGATGTGCACACTTGCTCATCACTATCTTCGAAGCTAGTCTAGACATGTAATCATGTACTCTAGACACTGGAAGTAGGAGTCAAGCCTTTGCAATCTGAGGGTGTGGTTTCCAGTCTGACTTTTAATGTCAGCATCTATTTTTAGGTAATCATCCCTAGATCTACTATTTCAAAAAGAGGTAAATTAGCAGCTGATATAAGAATAATATTGTTCTTAATCATGATAAACTTTTCTGGAATTACTGAAAACAAGGTGAAATGGGAGGAAATTCTGGGATTCCCCTCCTATGGTGGTGAGGGAAGCAATTATTAGGGAAATTACAGAATGACAGCCTGATTTTAAGTAACAAAGTCATCCTCTGGGGAGGTCAGAAATAACATGAAAAGCAAATTTGTTGTTGTTGTTGTTAATTGCTGCCAAGTCAACTTTGACTTATGGCAAGCCTATCAAGGAGAGACATCCAGTCACTCTGTCATCAACAGCCCTGCTCAGGCCCTGCAACTCAGGGTTGCCATTTCCTTGATTGAGCCTCTCCATCTGTAATGTGGTCTTCCTCTTTTCCTACCACCTTCTACCTTGCCAAACATTGTTGCCTTTTCTAGTGAGTCATGTCTTCTTGTGACGTGCCCAAAGTATGACAGCCTCAGTTTAGTCATCTTGGCTTCTAGAGAGAGTTATGACTTGATTTGCTCTAGAACCCATTTATTGGTCTTTTTAGCAGGTTTTAGCAGTTCCGGTATCCTCAGAACTCTTCTCCAGCACCAGATTTCAAACAAGTTGATTTTCTCCCTATCAGCTTTCTTCTCTGTCCAGCTTTCACAACCATACATGGAAACTGCAAATACTATCACAAGGGCAATGTTAACTTTAGCATTCAGTGAAAAGCAAATAGCTTTATAGTAAAAGTCACATTTGTAAATAAGTGCCCTGATTGAGAAAATACTACATCAGACAGATCAATTCTATGTGGAGCTGGAGGCTATAAAATGATGAGCAATCTGCCTCTTCCTGAACAGATGCCCAGTGGCCTTCCATTTCTAAAAAAAAATCAAAAAAATCCTCCTATTGTGATATGTTCGCGTTTGTGTGTGTGTGTGTGTTTATGTATGTATGTTTTTTGGGTGGTAAGGAGCACCAGAACTCCAGGCTATCATAGTTGATAGCTGATCCTGAGGCCTCTTGGGAGAATAAAAGGCCTTTGGATCTAATATATCAAAGGCTGCCCTGATCCAACCTGGTATGCTCTGTTTTAGGAACTTCTTCTGGCAAGGAAGCTAGCAGGAATGGCTGCCCCCCCCCCCCGAATATGTCTCTCTCACTGGTAGAGATCTATTAGATCTATTCCATTGGCAGAAGGATGCTTTCACCCAATTCTAAACTTGACTCCAAGGGATTAAGATTGCACCTTAAAACCTGATGGATTAAGTGTGCCAAATTGATAACAACTAATTTAATATTCATTGATGTTGACAGGATTATTTTGTAGCTTACTATGCCTTGTCCAGAGCAAAGAGGTGAAGGTATTAATGTTGGAAGTGAGTTCAAACTGAAGTGAAGATAATAGCAGAGTATAAATATAGTAAGTATACACAACAGAATTCTTTGCATGTATAGTCAGCCCTCCTTTGCGGGTTTCAGTTTTGCAGATTTGATTATTCATGGATTATTTGCTGTCACCTCTGCTGCCTCCCTATGCCATTTTTAATAGGAGCTGCAGGTCTCATGAGACTGAGAAACTGCAAAAGAGGCTTGTAAGTCCCTATTAAAAATGGTGTGGGAGCAGCAGTGGAGGTGGCAGTGAGCCCCACCAGCCACCCACTTCTATCTTGTGAAGAAACCCTGATACCTCAAAGGAATCCATGGTGGGTTGAATATCGTGATCATACTTTTTTGTGTATTTAATATGGTTTGAGAGGGCCTGGAGTTATTCATGTTTTTCCACTTTCAAGGGGATCTTGTGCTCCTAACCCTAGCGAATGTGGAAGAATTTATTCATCTATGTAATATCTTTCTTTCTTTCTTTCTTTCTTTCTTTCTTTCTTTCTTTCTTTCTTTCTTTCTTTCTTTTAAACAACACAACCTATTGGGAATATTATGATTGTAAAGAAGGGAACTTTCTCCCACAAACAAGAGGCTCCCACACCCACTTGTGCTTCTGGTGGTTTAGTGGTTGAGGTTATAGTCTTTAAAGAAAGTTGACAGATTTTCATTCATTGCTTCTTATATATCACTGACTTTATCATCATAATCTGGTTGCTACTCATTTGTTCCTGTGACACATTTAGTAAAGGAAAGGCACTTATCAAAAGGCACTAAACTTGTCTCAAGACTGTTAAAATCCATACTAAAGTGGCTGGTCACAATTGCTCTGACCTTTACAATACTCTTTATTTTGGTTGGCTATTCATTCCACTCCTCTCCATTTACAACCTTATTTCTATGGAATTCAGGAAATGGGTAGGTATTAAACCTGAAAATGTCAATTTTAGTTCCTCCAAGGGTATGTTAAACACTCGAACACTGGTACTTTATTATCATAGCAAAGGTGAAAGCAAGCATTTCAAATAACCCAACATTAGTATATTCTAGACTGAATGGTAAAATGGAGTGAATTTTATTAAAGAACTTGAGAAAGACTATAGCTTCAGAACAGCTCTTACACTGAAGCTTTCAAGCAAAGTTACATCGCTGTTAAAGCTGGAAATATTCTGCTCACGCCATATGAATGAACCCATTGCCTCTAGAACTCACAGGTGTGCATCCTGTCATTGTGCACCTATATAGCCTTCACAGGCAAGTCTTTGCCCATCACCCTTTCTCCTCTGCCTCATGCCCATGACAGCAAAGAAGCAGTAGTTTTTTAACTCACTCCCTGAATTCCTTCCAAGGTTTCAAACTGTACTGACTACAGTTATGTATTGATTAGGAAAGTCTTTCTTGGTGAAGAACAGACTGCTTTTAGAAAAGGAAGATCTAATGCAGATAACTGCTTTGTTGTACAACTCCTGATAACCAAATACTCATCCAAAGGTGGTCAGCTTTTTGCTTCTTTTATCAATTCCTATCAAGCACCAAAGCAGGGTACAAGGCTTTTAGTTTTAACAAAAACTCTGTATCCAGAAACATGTTTGAAGGTCCGTATTGGTTCATATTTGGTCCTGTCAGATGAAATTCCGATGGACAATGGTGTTGGGCAAGGCTGTATTTTTGCCTTGGTTCTTTCTAAGTTTCATATTAACAATATTGTTGTATTTCTGCACAACTAGAATTACATGTCCAAAATTTTAAACAGAGTAGTCAATATTCTACTTTATGCAGATGATGTGATCTTCTTTTCCAAATCACAGATTAGCCTCTGAAGACTACTATGACAGTCCTGCTCCCACTGTATAAAAAACTATTTGGTTATCAACAACACCAAAACTAAAGAAATAAGTGTTGGTGAAAAGAGAAAAAGAATTACAGATGGCTTATCGTTTCTAAAGAGAACAGCTCAAATCCTATTGTTATTTGGATGCAATTTTTTTCATCTTCAGGATCCTGAGAAAAACAAAGAAAGAAAAAACATACTGAATTTAATGGCCATTACACAATCCTTAAATAGATTACTTAAAATTCAAAATCCATGATCAATGCATCCAATTTTATGTTAAATAGCATGTATATGTTACAGCAAACGGAAAGAAAAGAGTTGGTTTTGTTTTTTGTTTTGTTTTTTGCTACATGCTATTTAACATATCCATGAAACTGCTGGAAGAGGTCATCTAAAGTTTTGAGATCCAATGCCATCAATATGCAGATGACACTCAACTCTACTACTCCCTTCAGTTCCAGTGTCCTAAACCAGTGTCTGCCATCAGTAACGAGTTGAATGAGGGCAAATGAAACTTAATCCAGATAAGGCAGAGGTGCTCCCGTTCAGTCAGAAGGCAGATCAGAGAACAGAGATTTGGCCTGTGTTAGATGGGAGCTACACAATCCCCTGAAGGCACAAGTTTGCACTCAGTTTGAGCCTGGAGGCCCAAGTTACTGTGCTAGTCAGAAATGGTTTTGCACATTTAAAGCTTGTGCACCAGCTATGCCCATTATTTGAGAGCCTGAATCTGTCCAGTGGTACATGCCTTAACTGTATCCCATTTGGACTACTGCAATGTGCTGTACTTGGGGCTGCATTTGCAGGGTGTTCAAAATCTTCAACTACTCCAAAGAGCTGCAGCCAGACTGATAATTGGGGCAGGTTATAGAGACCATGCCCCAGTTGAAACAGCTCCACTGGCTGCCAGTTTGTTTCCAGGCACCTTTCAAAGGCCCTTTCCACATGGGGGTATTAAAATGGTGTAGCGCGACCTCGAACGGAGGTCATTTACACCGTAAAATGGATTGGGGCGGATTACTTTAGTGTAATTCCACACCCCAATCCGCACTAGGGTGACTGGAAGTGGCGCCGCCACATGCTTTTTAAAAACCATTTTCGAAGAGGTTTTTAAAAAGCATGGTCGTGCAGCCCTGTTGCAGCACCCGGTGTGGATTTGCAGGCGCGCGCAAGGGCGTGCCTGCAGATCTGCTGGGGGTGGGCTTTCTGGCTGGTGAGCTTCTCTGGTTGGTGGAGAGCCTCCACCAGTCGTAAGCCGCCATTTTGGGCACCGCAGGATGCCACGGGACGCCGAGGAGTGTGGAGCAGCGAAAACACGCTGCTCCACGTGGCGACGGACTTACTGGGTTTCAGGTAAGCTCCATTTCAGGACGTCTCAGGACGTTTTTTCCTTCACGTGTGGAAAGGGACAAAGTGTTGAATATGACCTATAAGGCCCCATATGGCTCAGGTCTAAGCTATCTGGCAGGCTGTATTTTCTTATATGAGCCTGCCTGGGCTCTGACATCGCAGAAGAGGCCCTTCTATCAGTCCCAGCACCATCACAAGGACAGTTGGTGGGGACATGAGAGAGGGCCTTCTGGGTGAGCAAATGAAACAGTGCTTTTTCTGTAGAGCATTCTGTAGATTTCCCTGCCGAGGGAAATTTGGCTCACCCCATCTGTTTTGAGTTTCCAGTGAAGATCTAAAATGGTATTCTCTGCATGGCCTTTGGTGTTTGAAACTGCTCTGTTTGGATTAATTATTTGTTTTAAAGTTACTTAAAGGCTATTTTAAATTTGTTTTTAATAGTTCTTATAGAGTATAGTCCTCCCTCCACATTTGCAGGTTTGACCTTTGCGAACTTGATTATACATGAGGTTCCTGCTTGCTTCTCCCCCATTCTCCCCTCCCCTGGCCAGGCAGGTATGTCTTCCTTCCATGGACCTGGGTGAAAGGCAAGAGAATGGCAGGGGCAGCCCCATGCATCTGCCTTCTCTGGTCATGCTGCTACCCTCCCATTCACTTGTCTATTGCTCTGGCACCTGGAAGGCAGTGTGCCTGGGTGAAATGTGATTGAATGGGGTTCAGAAGGTGTGCACACATACCTTCTTCGGACACACAGCTGCCCCCTCCCATTTGCTTGTCTTTTGGCTGGGTGCCTGGAAGAGTGTGTTCAGGCAAAATCCAAGCTAATGGGGGTGGGGGGAGCCCTGGAAAGGAATGGGAAAGGGAGCACTCACTTGGGTTGGGGGAATTCTTCATATTTTTTTTTTTTCTTCCATGAATGTTCTGTACCCTGAACCCTCGTGAAAGTTGAGAGGCCACGGTATTTGCTTTTAAAGCTTTTATCTCTGTATACTTAATATTTTTACCTGTTGTTCTTCAACTTAGAAAGTCTGAGATGCAATATATTAAAACTTAATAAATTAAGTTAATAAATATATTAAAACTTAATTAATAAAATTAGATAATGAATAATATATGTTCATTGATGCTCATTTATTTTTACTAGTGTTAACAATTCAATATGTTTAGTCATATTTTTATTTGATTTTAACTTGCTAATTGTCCAAGGTTGCTGTTATTGTTGTTATATGCCTTCAAATCATTTCTGGTTTATGATAACCCTAAGGCAAACCTATCATGGAATTTTCTTGGCATGATTTGTTCACAGGAGGTTTGCCACTGCCTTCCTCTGGGGCTGAGAGAGTGTGTGACTTGCCCAAGGACACCCAGTGCCTGAGAAGAGATTTGAATCCTGGTCTCCAGAGCCTGAGGCCAACACTCAAACTTCTACACCACACTGGCTGTCTAAGGTCTTTATTGCACCACAGTGTTATACCATCATAGCAGTGGTTTGGTCCTGCTTTTGTCTCAGCCTTATCACAAGACATTGTGGTTCTCCCAGTGCTGTTATGATGTACAGTTGTTGGGATTGTGGGGTTTTCCATCCTAAAAATAATCTTATTTTCCCTATCACACTTTAATTCAGTAGTCAGTTTGAGTGTGGATATCTCATTCCACTTTGTGGTGAGAAAGACTGATTCATGGGTAGGTGTGGTTTGGGTGTCCCTCCTCTGTTGATTCCCAAGGAAATCTTCAGCAGGGAAACCTCAGGTTACTTCTGGTGCTTGAGCAGGGAGGACAAAAGTTCCAAAAAGAATAGCTGTGTTTTCTTTGGTATACACACTTGAAAACCTTTTAAGATTTTTTTCCTATTTTTTTATATAAATGGTCTGCTGCAATAACACTGTGGTCTTGACCTGTTAACCACTGAAAGCCATTGTTCAGAAGCCTTTACTGTATGAAGGTGTTTTCCAAAGATTTCTCCACTGCTTTCCTGTGCTAATGCACACCACAGTGTTACTATCACAATGTTACCTTTAAAACTTACTTTCATTTTTTTAAAAAGGTAATAGTATAAGAAGCAATATGATGTGATGTCATGATGGCATTATTGAGTATAAATGAAGTGATTTTTGAATGGGACAACATGAAATAACTGATCAGTGTGACGAACACTTTGCTTTTCACAGGAGAAAGATATCAAAAATGACAGGGTTTGGTGTGGTCCATTGTTCTTCCTCTGTCACTTCTCACAATGCAAGAGCTGGGCAGTGTTGGGTGCATTGCAATGATGTCATGCAATGATGTAATGCTGTAATTATTACTTAATGAGCACAAGTGAAGAAGTTTTGAACAGGACAACCTGAAACAACTGACTAGTGTGATGAGCACTTTTCTTTCTCACAGGAAAAAGACATCAGAATGGTGGGGGTTGAGTTCATATGTTTCTGTCCATGTGCCACCTCTCACAACTTGTAAAGTGATGGGTGTTCTATCCATTGGCATTATTACATCTTTATATTTTTTAGGATATATATATTGGTGTGTGTGTGTGTATGTATCTATCTATCTGTCTATCTACGGGGGGAAAGGGAGGGGATGGGGAGGGAGAAGCAAACCAGCAAACCAACTATTAAGCCCAGGTCAGGGCAAATGGGGTAGTGATAACAGCATTAGTGCAGAAGAAAAAAAACTGTGCAAATCAGGTTATTTCAGCACAAACATTGCAAGGATGTGATACATAACATCAGCCATCAGTTATCATTGTGAGTACAGTTGAAGCGGTTTTCAAATAGTGCAGCCTAACATAACAATGTGGTGTGATAAGGACCTAATTGTCCAAGCACCAATGTAATAAACACTCTAAGTCTAAATTAGGAAACTCTTCCAGCTAGTGACTGAAGGTGGAACTTTAAGATTTCCACAGATTTATATTAATTAAAATTGATGCATTTAAAAATAAATCCTGCATGTATGAATGGCAATCCCATAAGTATACATGGCAAGATTAAACTTTCTGGATTTCATGTTTAAAAAGTTAATACTCTGATGGACAGGTAGTTTCTCTGATTATAAGAGATGTTAAGGGCCACAATCTGAAGTAGTAACAGATAAAATGAAGATAAGACGTAATTCAAATATGCTTTCCAGTTTGGTGAGCAGCCCCAACACATATGCAGCTTTTGAGACTCTATGAGAGCGGGTGAAATCCATCTATGTTTTCTTCTGCCCAGCTTTATCCACCATCCTCTTTATTACTGGTAAGTGGGGGTGGTGGAAATCACTATTTAGGCACTGCTATGAATATTTCAGGGACAGCAGCCTTAAGAGCAGATCTTCATTTACCAATCTTCATTGATAAAGCTGGAAGACTAACCATTTACTTCCTTCCTCTGCAACCTTCTACAAGCGGAGAAATGATAATAATCACTGGGATCATGCTAGGAGTGTATGTGTGAAAGAGAGAGAGAGAGAGAGATATTAAATAAATGAAAGGGAGTTGAATGGAAGGAAGGATGAATGAAATTGACGAAAGACGAGAAATCAGCATATGGAAGTGCAAGCTGGTAGCTCCCATTTAATGAAGCAGTGAAACTGCCTTGGATTTTAGTCTGAACTTTGAAGGACCTAACCAGAGTACTGAAACCCATTTGGGAATAAAGTTCATCACCTTGGATAAGTCCTATAAATTTCAGACTACAACCTGGCAAAGATTCACAGATCCATAGACACAGGGAACATCAGTTGGCACTGGTATATGTTTAGCACGAATCTTGACCAATTTCCACATGGAAATGTAGTTCACAGCTCACAAATTTTGGCCAGCCCACTTTTATTCTAGTCAATTCAAAGACTAGGTTTCTGGTCCCCTGACTGCAGCTCCTTTCAACTTCTTCAACCCTAGTGAGTGTAAGAAAGGATGTGGAATATTGGAAACTATATATGTAGTCTAGCATCACTGGAAGGGCTGCTGTGTGCCTACCCTAGAATTAAATGGAAGAATGTTAAACATTTACTTAACAGTCTCACTGAAATAAATGGGGATTAAAATCCTTTGCTTTCTTTGGGTAACATCCATTTATAGTACAAGATGTGCCAGTCCCATATTTAGCCAAACGTTTTGAATATTTAGCATAATGTTTGCTTCTAAGTGCTGTGTGCAACAATTCCCTCTAATGGACACAGCACCATGTCAGAATCTGGGCAACCTGCATTCCAATTCTACCCCCTACCATGGTCATTAAAGAAATTTGACTTCTGGACCATCAATACTTTTCCTCATCATTTTTCCCATCTGTAAAATGGAACCACCAGTGGAACCACCATTGCTGTGAAAAAGATTAAAACAACATAGATTTTAAGAGGTGAGGAAGAAATAATACATTACTAGTATGAATCAGTAATTATTAATAGGGTGAAGTTATTATATGAAGTGCATGACCCAGTTCACATTATAAAACATACCCTGTTCATGGTGTAACAACAAGAAAACAAACAAAATAGTAAAGCACAAAATTTAGTAAACAATACAACACAAAAAAGAGTTTAAAAGCTGTATACAGAACACAGCAAGACAGATTCAACCAAAAGCCCATGCAAGCAAGTTGGTGCAGGACACATATAAGTCTTGGGTCCTTTCCGCACTTGGGAAAGGAACCGCGCAAAAACAGGACTCACTGGACTTCTTCAGCATCCAGGCGAGTCCATCGGGAGGAGGAGCAGTGCAAGCTCATCGCTACCCACTGCTCCAGCGTCCAAAATTGCGGCTTCTGGTTGGTGGAGGCTCTCCACCAACCGGAGAAGCTCGCCAGCCTAAAGCCCATCCCTGGCAGATCTGCAGGCACACACTAGTGCGCACCTGCAAATCTGCACCGGAGCGCAGCGATGGAGTGACATGAGGCTGCGCACTTGTGCTTTTTAAAAACCTCTTAAAAGATGTTTTTAAAAAGCATGCTGCGCAACCAGTTCTGGTCGCTCTGGAGCAGATTGAGGTGTGGAACTACGAAAAGTAGTCCGCCCCAGTCCACTCCACGGTGCAGAAGACCTCCATTGGAGGTCGCTCTGCACCATTTTAATAGGCTGGTGCAGAAAGGGCATTGGTGTTGACTATATCTGACAGAGAAAAGAATTCCATAAATAGGCTGCCTGCATCAAGACCGTTGTACCTAGAGAGTACTAACCAGCCTGGACAGGGGTCTTTTCAGAGGAGCGGGTTAGGATCCCACCACTCCCATCAAATATATATGACAGATTCCTGCTCTGGGCTGGCACCATAGTTTCAACCCCTTGGGCTCCTGCCACTCATCTTGCTCCCTTTCCTCTCAAGATCCTTCCCCGGATAGACCTGCTGCCTCAGACACCCTATTCACTCATGCCACTGTCTTTCAAAACCAACTCCTTTATGCAATATGAATAAATTAATGCTGACATGGCTGACCTCTTTATTAAGCAGAATAAGGGATCTGCTTAGGCATCAGATGCTAGGAGATGGAAAGGAGACAAAATGTGTACTTTCCAAGATAGCCTACCATATTTGGGTACATAGTCCAAATGCTAACTTGGGTTGAAATAAATTCAAATGCCAATTCAGTTGTCTTCTGTGTGCTGAAAGGGAAAGTGCCTTCTTGTCCTTTGTCACAAACAGCAAAATATTATGAGGAGTCCCTCAATACTGGCCTACTTTAAAGGACTACACTTTAGTGATACAATTTTATTTATTTCCTGATTTTGTCATGATATGGGACCCAAAGTGGTTAACAATTGGAAACAAAGTACAATATGGCTAAAATCTTAAAATACACAAAGTTTTTAAAAATCAACAATTAAAAAGAATTCTATAAAAACACTAAATTAAAACACATTGCAGTGTGTTTTAAAAAATGCAAATTATTCATATTATTTTCATTGCAGGGCAAGCAACTGTGGTCCTTCAGATGTGTCTGGCCTACAAGTCCCATCAGTCTTAGCTGGTATAAGCTGCAGTAAGAGATTATTGGAACTGTAATCCATCAAAATCCAGAGGGTCACAGCTGCCCACCCCTGCCCTATTAGGGTTTTTTTTTTTGGAGAGGGGAGCAAAAGGAAAAAGAGCCTGAGAAGGAGCTATTTTGATTTGAAGGGTGGGAGGCTGTACTGTAAATGTACAGTGAATAAGAAGCTCCTTTTTTAAAAAAACAAAACAAAACCCTGTAATCAGGGCACCAAGGGATTAATCAGACAAATTAATGGACGGATGTTTTCAGATCTTGAAATCAGTGGATTAAATGGACAGGCACTCATTTCCTTCTTTACCCAAATTCCCAAGGCTTCTAAAAAGTGTTTGCTGCTGCAAGCTGCATGATTCAGATTTCTCAACCAAAATAATACAAGACCTAGTTCTGTCTGTTTTCCATGAAAAAGCAATTAGTTTTAATCCAACCTTACCTCCAAGCAACATAGCAGGCCTGGAAAGAATAGAGCAGTTAATTAAGGTGTAGAAAATGATGGGCCCAGAGACATTACAACCCTCAATACAGACATGGTACCCGTGTTTACTTATGTACAATTAAAATCTATCTCCGTTCCTCTGAGAAATTCTGTGCCTCAGGAGAGTACTTGAAGAGATTAGGAAGGTGAGTATGAATTCCAATTTAATGGATCCAAAGGTGCAATTTCAATTTTAGAACTGTATAGTAGACTCATTAAACAAGATATGGGAGGCAAATATTTTTACTAATATAAATGGAAGAAATACTCCCACAAGAAATCCTTGTGCAGTGCAGCTGAATGAATATTTAGTTAGAAACAAGTCCCATTGTGTTCAGCAGGGCTTAGTGCTAAATAAGTGTGCACAGGGATGTCACCTTAATGTAAAGCAGGAATGGGGAATTTGTGGTCTTCCAAATGTTTCTGGACCTCAGCTTCCATCATCCCTCACTACTGGGTATATTTGCTAGGTCTGATTGGAGTTCGACTCCAGCAACATGTTGAGGGTACCATGTTTTCCTCCCCTGATGTAGACTAATTTCCATGGGAATGCTGGAAATGCCTCAATAAGAGATTCTAGAATATGCCTTATAGCATCTCAGATCAAATGTCTGACTTGTGCTGTATTGTCTACTCGGACGGGCAGTAGTTCTCTGAGGTCTCATGCAAAGCCTTTTCCTATCACTTGCCACTGGATCCTTTTAATTTGAGAAGTCAGGGGCTTAACCTCAGATTGTGCACTCTTTTATAGAATGATTTTTTTTTTTTTTTTGGGGAGGGCTTGAATGAAGCAGGTATTTCAGGTGGGAGAAGATGGGCATGAGGATCAGTAATGAGATGTTGGAGAATAGGACAGTGTTTGCTATAAGGGCTGGCCTGCCTTGCACCCTCTTAGGTAGCTTGTTTCCTTAGCTGCTGGAGTAGATATTGTTCCATTGCCATAGGTGAAGTAAGATTCACCTACTGTTCCAGTCAGTCCCTGAAGACAAGCCATGGAGTCCCCATGTTGTCTTTTACCTCGGATAGGAAAAAAAGTCTTGAGCCAGTCCTGGTCTCTGGAGTCTTCAGTTCCACAGACGAGCTGCGATGTAGCTTAAGCACAATGTCCTGCTACAGGTGGAAGGAAAAGAGGAGTAGCATTACAGCACATGGTGTAGTTTTTAGGAGAAAGTAAGAGAGATAAATCCTCAAGGTGATGCTCAGAAGGCAGAGTTTTATTTGTGGTATGTAAATCAGCCTAAATTGTTTGGACAAGTCAGAACAAGTAAAGCTTACACAAGCATACATCTCACAGAGAGTAGGTTTTACTGTAGATAAATCATGATTTGATAGAATTGCCAACTGACCTGGGAATAAAAATAGCTTGGACTGCTTTTGTGCCAGAAATCAGTAGGTGAGACTTTTCCCTTCATGAGGGAAGCAATATTGCTTGCTTATATATGCACAGCAACCATCAGAGAAAGGCACAGCTGTAGAGACTGGTTGAAAAACAAACAGTTCTAAATGAAAGCAAAATGTAGGGTGTCTGAATCGCATTAATTACAAACCCACAAATTTGACACTCCTTCAAATATTATGCCAAAGTTTTGCAGTTGTTTTGCAACACAGTCTCTAAGTGTCGCAGCATCTCTTCCTGCAACTGACAGATCAATAGATAAAGTGAAAAAAGTTTTTTGAGTGAAAAAAGACAATGTTGGATTTTGAAGTGGTAACAAGGAACCCTTTTTTTATTGGCCAGTTACTGCAAAACACACAATTTGCAAATCTAAAGCAAAACTTTGGCACAAATGTTGAGGAAGTGCTAAATTTCAGGGTTTGTAGTTAACAAACCCAGGTGGCTAAATGGAAAAAAAAGCAGTTTCAGCAAGTGCAGGTTGTCCTCCAACATTTGCAAGAGCCTTAAAAATGTCCCTGAGCCTTGTCCTCTTTTGTATTCTGTCCACTCCAGCCAATAGAGCTATCACTTCTCTTAGCTACTTAACTGCCTAGTTGCCACATCTTGCCAGTAATTGCAGCTGGTAGCTTTCATGTCAGCATGGTGATGAATCTGCTCTAGGCATTAGTCCAAACTTTGAAGGAGCAATACAAGGTCCTGTAGCTTTTTTGGGGGGAAGTAGGATTCAATACCTTTGAAAGCTCTATTAAAGTTCAGACTAAAAACCAGAGGAAAACTGACAGAAACAGCAGCTGCTGGTGGCTCCTGTGTCAATGAGGCAGTGAATGTGCTCTCTCTTTTCGCAACAAGAATATGTTGGCTAAAATGATATAGTGTTTTCCACCAGCGTATGGATCCATTACACTGTTGTAAGTCACTTTTTGGGGTGTAGCAGTAGCAGAGGGATGACAGTGAAATCTGGCTGTCCCAGAAGAAGATGAAACCTTGCCATTTATTACAACTGCTGAGGAGCCAAAAAGGCAGCTCTGTATCCTGTATCTGCTGCTGTCCCCTCCATCATCTCAGGATCCACAGCTACTGTATCTTTGCCACTACACTACCTCTTTCATCACCATCACCTCCTTCTCCTCCATTACAGTAGTTATGCTAGCCGATTGGATGGCCAATTTATTGAATTGTACTGCTGTGTTGCAAAGTATTGAGGGTGGTGGTGGTGATGTGATGGCTTGGTACTGAGTGGCCAACTCAGACACATGAGCTTTACAAAAACCTCCCTGTGTTGGGGGTGAACGCTTGTGGATATGAATCAACACATATGCCTGTATCTTTGGAGGCCTCTGCTTGGAGGTATGGACTCATCATGTATATCTTTTCTTCAGAATTAACTATTACATCACTCTCATTAATAATTCATTGACCGAATCTACAGATTCATAACTTTTAGGAGGTTCTTGTTATTTACTGTCAAGTTGACTTCGACTTATGAATGAAAGACTTCTCAGAGCTCCAGTCATCAACTTCCCTGCTCAGGTCCTGAAAACTCCGGGCTGTGGTTTCCCTGATTTTCTTTCTGCCTTCTACTTTACCGAGTGGATTGTCTTCTCCAATGAGTTGCACCATTTCATGATATGTGCAAAGTACAACAGTATCATTTTAGATGTCTTGGCTTTGAGTGTCAGTTCAGGCCTGATTTGAGTTGAAGACCTATTCATCTGTCTTTTTAGTAGTCCATGCTGTCTGCAGAACTCTCCTCCAGCACCATATCTCACAAGAGTTGATTTTCTTCTTTTCAGCTTTCTTCACTGTCCAGTTTTTATACCCATGCATAGAAAATGGAAATACAATTGAATGGAGGATTCTGATTTTGGTATTTAATGATATATCTTTGTATTTGAGGGTGTTCTCTCATTCCTTCATAACTGTCCTCTGATTTCTTGTCAACAGTCTCCAAAAGTGATGTCAATGTGGAGTGCTGACACTTACTGGAAATTAAGTCCTACTTAGTTCATTGGAACTTACTGCCATGCATATGGGAGATCAGGCATGCTTACTGTAGAAGAACTTGGGCTTTTCTGGACAGACAGAACAAAGAAAAATCAAAGCTTCAATAAACTGATCAGAGATTGCATGTTATGTCATGGAAAAGGTAAGCATATCTGTTATAAGGAAAGTGTCGTTTATGTTGCATAGGTGTACGGTACATTAAAAAAAAGTAGAAACAGTTGTCATTGTGATCTTGCTCTGCTATATGTGATATCTATGATATATACTATATTGAAATTCCACTATACCCCACTTTTATGTTTCCTCTGGAGTTGTTTCTCTCTTTCCCTTTTATCCTCCTCTTCTTCATTCTCTGATTTAATTTTTATATTTCTTATCTAGGAGCTTGATTATCATCCTAATACACACAGGTACATACACATATACTCCTCTATACCTAAGAAGGAGATGTACTTCACACTAACTACATTCCATTTACTTGGAGGAAAGAAACATGAAAATTGTCTCTACTTAATAAGTTTATGGAGTGTTGCTTGGTGCATTAGATGTGATATCTTTGTTGGCAAAAATGCACATGAGAAGTGAAACACATATGGTTAATACTAGGAAATTATCCAAGGGAAGTAACTAATAAAACTAGCACGGACGTATAAATGTATATGATGTGGTTTCTGACTGTACCATTTAGGACTGGGATACAAAAATATTTATCATGAACCGCATCATTATTTTTTTCTACGCTGAACCATTGGCTACCTTTGCATTCCACTGATAAGGAATTACATTTAACCAAAAATCCTGAATAAACCAACTGAGGGTTGCACACATTAAATATACCTCTTTCTCCATTTTTTTTGTCTTTATCTTAATTGATAGCTTAAAAGCAAGCTATTTCTGATTACTTTATATATATAAAAGACTTCTTTTCATTGGCAAAGTGCTTCTTAGATATTAAACTCTTGGAAGACTGATAAAAAAATTTTTCCTCTCCAAATTGCTCACATAAATGTCTGTGTTTATAAATGATTTAGAATAGAGTTATTACTGCTGCAGTAATAAGTTGATTTCACATAATCTTCAAAATGCCTTTCATCTAGTCTTATAATCTTGTGGGCTACCCTTTTGTTACCCATCAGAGAGATTCATTTTTAAACTGTGATTAATGAGCAAACTTGAAGGTAATTTTTGATTTTAATATGTGGCTTTTTTGTATATCCATTAGGACCGGCTCTACCAATCAGTAGATTTCTTCAGGCAGTAGATACAGTTCTCCCTCTAGGTTTGTGGGTTTGATCTTTGTGAATTTGATTGTTTGCGAGGAGCGCATGAGTCCCCTGCTTTCTTCTCCTCCCATTTCCTTGCCTTTTGCCTGTTTCCTTCGCTGTGCCTGGGCAAAAAGCAAAGAAATGGGGTGGACGGCATGTACACACCTTCCTTCTTCATGCACATCTCCCTCCCCCATTCCCCTGCCTTTTACCTGGTCATGGAGAAGGAAGGTACATGCATCAGGGAAAAAGGGAATGGGAGAGGGAGCACAGGGAGAGAGTTATTTATGGTTTTTTCCATTTTCATGATGATTCTGCACTGTCTGCCTTCATGAACGTGGAGGGTTCACTGTTCTGCTTGTCACGAAAAAGCAATAGATTTTAAACTACTTAATCTGCTATTGCATTTCTATTGCTCAGATGGGAAGAGTTGCTGATGGGTTTTTCTGTCTCATGCGCCAAGCAACTTGGTTGACTTTAGGTAGGTGGGGAGCATTATTTTCTGTTCTGCTTCTGACAGCAAAATGTATTAGGTCACCCCAATGGCTGCATTCTCTGCTTACCATGCTCTTGCATTAATTAATATTTCTTCACATTATGGGGGAATGGCTTCTTCTACAATAAATATCATTGTGAGGGGTATGGATGTACGTGTTTTTTGTGCGTGCATATTCCTTTATAATGAGACAGGAGTGTTAATGCACATTTGTTCCTGGTTGGGTGAAATTTCATATATGGGCTCCCTCTATGGCGATTTTTATTAATAATAGCAGTATATGGGCACTATCAGTTTCAGATATATGGGAGTGACATGATATTCTATACACAGTTGGTCCTTCACATTTGTGGGCTTAACTTTCACAGATTAGATTAAGATTCTCTAACCCCTGCCCCCCCATGCTTCTTTTTTTGGGTGAAGATTTCCTCTAAGTAGTTCCCATCAGTTTATGCAACTCCTTAAAATCCCACCTCTGGTCCTCCTCCTCCGCCTCCTCCTCTACTAGCTGCTGCCTGGTGTGAGAAAGGAAGTATAGCACCCCCTTTTCCTGACCTGTTTTTGGACCCTGGATGCCCATTCCTCTTCCCTCTTCCCACACACACACACACACACACACACACACACAGATTTTGACATTTGTCATTTTCTCACTTTTGCAGGGGTCTTGCATCCCTAACCTTAGCAAACGTTGAGGGCTGACTATAGTAATATTTGTATATAGTACAACTATAAATAATCATTTTGTAGCAGCTAAAACAAGGTTGGCTTCATTCTGATATAGGAATTTGATAGTGGACACAGCATTCAGTGTCCTGAATTCAGTCTTCAGTTGAAAGCTTTTTTCCCCCTTTGTATAATGGTCAAGACTGGCTTAAGGAAGACAAAGCCTACGTTTCTAGTGGAGACGAGAGTAAAATTCTAAAATCCTGTTTAGTTCCTTGGTTTTCCCCAGTGATATAGAATAAACCATACAGTATAAAATAAAGACATGTCTGATTTGTGCAATGTATGCAAAGTTATAGCCAAATATATGCAAATGTATGCAAATCTGCTATATACAGATCATAGAATTCAGCATTTTGATGTAAAATTAATTGGTTTTTCCCATTTTTTTCCTGTGGTATTATATAACTTAGCTATAAGGTTGAAGCACCTGCATTTATTTTTTATGTGTCTATAGCAGTGACATCTCTGTGATTTAAAAGACTTTTTCAAGTTGAAAAACTTGTAACATTTTTTCCCAGAGCAGTTTTTGGTTGTTCCTGCCAGAATATAGATCTGCCTTCTTTAAGAAGTACTTTCCCTTTTTTTTAAAGCTATTGCTTTTTATGTGTTTTTGTTTGTGTTTCCTTTCATTGCATTGAATTGTTTCCTCAGGCAAGTATTTTCCTCCTCCTGTAGAAACAGAAAAAAAGAACTTGCCCAAATTGTGTAGTTGTGATTTAATTAACAGTTAGAAGTAAAACAAAACCATACTTGTCTTATTTTGTTTATATAACACAGAAAGGAACTTTCCTCTTTTGTTTTGGAACTTTCTGCCCTTGTAATGATTTAGCTTGTTATCTAACAACTTAATACAAAATGTTGAAAAGTATTGCCAGTGTACTCAATTAAATGTAAATATATGAGAGAGTCCCAGAACAAATTGGCAAGAATCCTGCATCAGCATATATTTAACTAAATACTTAACTAAGTATTTTCTCCTGACCCAAGTACCCCAAAACCTGATGAAAACATCATTCAACAGTGTTATGATCATTGACAGAATAGCCTTTGTTACTCTAAGAGGTTGAAGACCTTGAGGTCCACCTGCAATGCCAGTGTCTAGAGAATTTTGGGGAATTATAGCTCAAAGGAGGCCTGCGAGAGAAGGGTAATGGCAGGATCTTTTCACCTGTGTATACTAGTACTAACTGTAGTTAAAAATTTTATTTTTATTTCATTTTATTTGGATTGTCAAAACACCCAAGAAATCAGACACTCTTAAGAACCGTATAAGGCTATCGGAAAGTGAGGCATGAATAGAGATAGATAGATAGATAGATAGATAGATAGATAGATAGATAGATAGACAGACAGAGTGAGTTAGCAGTCCTAAAGAAGAAATTTGAAATGGAGTGGTTTGGATAGCATCTGGGGGTAGCAAGAATGAACAGATGTCTGGGCACCATGTATTATGTTCAAGTACTACAATTTGCTAGGGCTGAAGCTGAGGTTTATATACCTTATTTCCTATCCTGAAGGAGGGTGTGTGACACTAATTGCTTTCTCATGGTGTTGACAAAAGAGTCTAGAATGGGCTGACTGCCTTAACTCTAGATGACAAAACATTGGTGGGAGCCATGACAATCTCTTAATGTCTGATCAGGCAGTTTTGCCTTCTGTTGTATTTGGGTGTGAATGTAGTCTGAGGTTTTGGAAGAATTATCACAAATCCAGTAGCACTGGATTTTCACACCTAACGCTTTTTGACCTTATGACCTGACTATGTCTAAGGGCAGCCTGATAACACCCTCCAAATATAATCAGGTCTGGTTAGCACATGGATGGGAAACCACCAGGGATGTCTAGGTAAAGACTCAGAAGATTTCTTCCTGAAACCTTGGAGGCTGCTACTGGTCAGAGTTGATATTACTGAGCTAAATACACTAACAGTCTGACTCAGTATAAGGTAACTCTTTGATAATAACTACGGATAAATACATTACCCTAAATAATAAAAACTTAGTTCTCATGAATAATGAAAATGGAATTTTCATTTTCAAGTATTTGATGAGACTGAAATGGCACAGTCAGTATGGACACCATTTTTAAAAAAAATAAAATTAAATTAAAGTTGTGAATACAATACAAAACCAAGGAAACAATACAAACTGAAATAGTATGCTATTCCAGAAATGGAAGGCAGATTAAATACAAGCAAATTTACCTACAAGTGGTACAAGAGTGGCTGGATCTGGAGGTTTTCCTTCAAGATTGAGATTTTCTTAATTCACCTACTTGAGATTTCCATAAAGTCTGGTATAATCATAATGTATGTAGATGGTACTTAACACCAGTAAGGTTAAATCACATAGATAAGAACTATTCAAGGTTGTGTTGGAGGGGCTTTCAAGAAATTGGTACTTATATTCATATGTGATGGAGTTGTAGATATGTACAGAAATTTTGGCAAATGGTGTTTAAAAAGATAAAAGAGATAACAAATTGATTTAGAAGTATGCCGTAGTATATCATTGTTATCTATATATATGATAAGGTTAATTGCACTCAGTCAATGAAGGATCTAATTACAAATTTACTAACTGCAGCAAGGCTAATAATATCAAGAAAGTGGAAAATTCAAGGAGAGTTTCACATAGATATTGGTATAAAGAAGTATGGAAAATCGCGATTAATGCCAAGTTAACATGCGGAATTAAGGTTAAAAATGGAATACCGAAAGGGACCAATTTTGATGCAATTTGGAAGATATTAGTGGAAAAGGTGTTACTAAAAGAGGAAGGTGTTACACCTCTACAAGAAGAGTTACAATTTTGGAAGGTAGAATAATTTGAGGTATAATAGACTCTGGGGATGGGGTACAGTTAGTAATAGTAATAGGTTAAATTTAGGATAGAATAGGTAAATATATATATAGAGAGAGTATATTGACATGTAGGGTAAAAATAATTTTTTAAAAGAAATAATCATAATGTCTGTAATATTTTGTCTGCCTTCTGAATTGTCCATTAATTAATTTTCAAATTAATTGACTGAACCATCAACTTTTAAAAAAATCTCTTTTCCTTCAGTTACATATGTTGATCATGACAGCAACAAAAAAACAAACTAGAGGTGTGAAATCAAATTTCTGAGTGCTTATGACATAGCGGCATGTCAATTTCAGCTTCAATTACCTGTGCAGTTCTGGTCAAGTTTGATGTCTTTATGTTACCTACTTCATAGAAGTCAGAGGAAAATCTTTTGTTTCAAAAGCTGTGTAGACCAGGTCTGGTTTAAATATTTGATACTCACCATGAGAACAAAGATCAAAGGCTATGAAGTTGCTCATCAACATTTAGCATCCAAGACAACAGTCTGAGAGGGACACTGGTTACCTGGCACAGTCTCCCCATTATGGTGAAGTGTACAGACTTATATTTACATTATAGTACTGTACTTACATTTGCTTCCATTCATCTAAATAATCCTTTGCAAATTGTATCCAAATCTGAACCATCTTTTGTTCTCTTTTTAATAGTAATGCCCACCCAAGCTGTGTGTGCTTCTTGAGCTCATTCCAATCATCTAGCTTGGCTTCCTAATCAGCCTCCCTGTGGTGTTCTTCTCCATCTTTCCTTCTGATCATTTCCTCTTCCCTCTTTCCTTCTTTGGTCCTCGGTCCTTCAACCATTACCTGTTTCTCCCCAGGACTCATCTAGTTTTGTTTGGTTTTTCTTATGCAGAGGTACTTGTTGACATGTTACTTTTTTCAAATGACAAAGGGGCAGAATATTAATTTTTGCAAAATAATGAAATAATGGTAAAATCCTCAGTTGTGAAACAGAGAAATAATCAAATCATCATATCTCAGACATAACTGTGGCTGAGGAGAAGAAAGCTTGAATCATAGATGTTGGCTCTGGGGGTACAGCAGAATTGAAGACAAAGAGAGGGAGAAGACTATGAAATGTTGAGACCTACGCACTGAAGTTAAGCATTACTGGAAGAAGAACACAAAGATGGTTCCAGTTGTGCTGGGTGCTCTGGGAGCAATTCCAAATGGACTGACAACACATCTGAATGAAACCACCATAGATAGGAGCACAATAGTACAGTTATGAAAACGAATGCTGCTTGGAACATATCACAGTATCCAGAGTACCTCACTGATCCTAAATTCTTCGGTAGAAGCTGAATAATTTATGGTCCGAAACTCCAGGCAGTAATACCTGGTAGTCTGTGAAGCCAAAGTAACCCTCCTCTTCTAACAACAAAAACAAAAACAACCAATGTGAACGTTTTCCCCCCAAAAGGAACATCCATTGATGGATGGCCCTTCTACCTAACATGTTCCTCTCATAGATATGAGCAACTTAGTGAATGGAAGCCAGAGGCTTTCTGGATGACTTGACTCTCTGAAACATTAAATTAGGTTATCTGACATTTCTAAATGCTTTGCCACCATCACTGCAACATCTATGCAGGGATGAGGAAGTGATCCTCCAGATGTTGTTGACATCCAATTCATATCTAGCCTGGAGAATGGTGAAATATGATGGGAATAGCAGTTCATCTGCAATGTGATAAACTGAACTGAATGGCTTCTGAAGGGCCAATGGGTTGCTTGGTTTAGCATTTTACAATACGGAATATTCAACAGCATCTTTAAAAACAAATAATCCATTTACTGTAGCCAGTTTCTGATGTCTTTAAGGCTTTCTGCAGCAAATTTAAATCAAATAATAGCAACAATGATAGCAATAATAATAGCAATAACATCCAATGAGCCATGCTAAGAGAGCATACTGCATATTAAAGTCACTTCCTGTTCCTTACATTGCCCTGCCAATGAGGCATAAACTTAGAAGCAGGGCAGAAAAATGTCAGCCTCGGCAGATATTTCTTATGGCACAAGGTCATGACTTACATGAAATTACAGTCAGCATTATCCCCATGATAATAACTATTTTTCTTTTTCTTTATCTCCTCCTGTCCTTGCTGTGCAATAACACTCCAAGGACCACAGGGTTGCGGATGAGGCTCGAAACGAAGCAAACTCTTTGAACCACAATTGAAGTCAATTTTCCTGCCCCGGAGTAATGAGCTCTTGCTTTGAAACCAAAATTTGCCTTGACATTGTTAGAGGGCACAGGGCCCACATGCAGCTGCCTTTTACCCTCTGAAATCTAGAACAGGAGCACAGTGAATGCCGCATTTCCTGCCCTCCCCACCCTCCTCCAGCTAGAGAGGAGGGGGAGAAAGCTCTCCATAGAAATATTCCTGTGAATGGAGGCAGTGAATGGAATCAACATCTAGAATGTGGAAGAAACATTACAGGAAAAATATGCACCAGCTCACATTCACATTTGTCAGAGATTTAACCTTACTGTATTTGAATACCACTGAGACTCCACCAGATGTTGCCTGTTCAGTCTCTGCTTTGAGGTAGAGGGGAAAAGGAAAGAGGGCAGGCTAAGAACATATGGAACACTGTGTATTCCTAATAGAATGTAAAACTATGGAATTAATCAGGAATACGTGGAATGGTTAGTAAATTCAAGGCAGCAAGACAGGAAAGTGGGCGGCACAGTCTTCTGTAGAGTGGAGCTCCCACTAGACTTAGAAACCCTATCAGCATTTTAATTTCCTTTTTTCCCTCCTTCTTTAAATGTATGTTAAAAGAATGTTGGTTTTAACCCTTAGTAATGATATCAGTATTTGGCACTGCTGAAGAGACATACCTCTTATTAACCAGTGCTCCAGACTGCATTGTGGTGGGCAAAACCCATGCCTTTCTACGCTGCAGACAAATTTGACTTACACTGAACAAGCCAAGTTAAAGCAATGCAAAATTTTCACTATTTGTTGTTGTTGTTCTTGTTCACTTAGAAAGTAACATCTTTGACATTGCTAATCAAATGCTGTGAAGGCACAGGAGCAATTATGCGGGAATGGAGGGGGGAATACAAGCACTGTCCACCAAATAAGGCTTTTGTCCTTCATGAATTTTTCCTTCACTCCCCAAATTTCTAGCATTTCAGTAACTCTAAACCTTCATTGACTATTTGGAATTGCAGTTTAGCCATACAAAGAAAAGGGTCAGGCAAACTTACCAAAGGAATGGGAACACAGCAAATAGGAGTTCTGTGCCTGTGAATGGTTTTCACAGGTGAAAGGTGTGAACGGTTTACTCTCCACAATGCTAGAAATTGCTACACTCCTGCAAGTGGGGCTGGTGGCTGTGACATCAGTGGGATTCTGAATTCACTGTATGTTTAAGTTAAGACTTTAAAGGAGTCTCAGATGCTCAACCTGTCCTGAGCATATGATTCAGCACCTTGGATAGCTCCGTTGATGGTTAGATTTCAAGTTCAGAGCAGATTCATTGTCCACACTGAAATCAGAACCACCATGACTGCCAGATTCGCTTTGCTGGTCATTCATGTAATTCCAAAATTTCAAAATAGATTGTTGGATTATTGTTTGCTGAGCATCTGCTGGTTTTCTGATTCTTGTTGGTCTTCATCCTCAGTGTCCTTGTCCTCATTAGAGCACTTGCTGTCTTATCTAATTGACTCTGGTGGTCCATGTGATTTTATCTATGACCATGTTCCATAATGTTATACCAGTTAGTACTGTGATACCAGTGATAACATTACATAACTCACTCTGTCAGCTTAACCCTTTTCCCCTTCCTTCCTCCCTCCCTCCCTCCCTCCTTCCTTCCTTCCCTCCCTCCCTTCCTTCCTTTTTAAAAAATCCAGCTTTATTGAATAACGTTATTGCCAACAAGCAGAGCGAAACTTATGTGAATCTTTCATGGTCTATCCTGCAGGGAAACTTAGCTGTAAGTAAAATCTGGATAGAAAAAGTTGTAGGTTCTGACACGATAGCATTGTTAGGTGTGGACCAGGTTCCTAAAAAGTGCTGTTGCCACAGGCACAGGAATTGTGAAGCCAAGGGCTCTGAAGGCAAAGAAAGAAGAAAAGGAAAAAACCACACAAAAGTTCAACTCTAAAGCAGAACAAATTGATTTTAATACAAAATGAGAGGCATCTATGGAAGAACGTACTAGAAAACTTCAGTGGTAATTTTAATGTTAAAAAAATCCACAAAAATATAATTGCACTTTTTCTACAATGTGTTCTTGAAGATTCTTTTGGTTGTTTATGTATCAAGAGATTTATTCTGATGGCTCTTGGGATAGGTTCCCCTCACCTTATTTATGTGTTTAAAATTAATATGCTAGGAATTATTTTGTAGCTGCTGCACTTGATAGTCCTGGGAAGATTCAAACCTATACAAATTCACAACCCTTCCTATCTCATCACTAGCTGACTTTTAAGGTAATAAACAGCCTCCGTGATGTGACATTTGATCTGAGATGACTCCCTGCCCCAAAACATAAGCAAGATTATTACCTTTCATGCTCCAAAGAGTAAATCATTGTAGCATCAGAAGAAGAGGAATAGACCTAGATATATTTCTGGTGAAGGCACCCCCTTACACTGTGTAAATGGTGATTTTAACATGGGGATAGTGCCCTCCACCCCACCTGAGGGAAAAGGCTAATTTAGGGAAGTAGGTTGGGTGGCCTGCAGTATACATATATCTGTCTCCTGAGCTACAGTTTGGGAACTTACTCTGAATGAAAGTGGATGTAGTGCCATCATGAAGCCCTCCATAAAAGACAGAGCACACTAGTTTGTTCAAAGTGCTAATTATGATCTATAAAGTTCTGTATGACTAGGTCCAGGTTATCTGGCAGACGCTATCTCCCTGTACGAGTCTGCCCAGGCCCTGAGATCACCAGGAAATGCCCTTCTCTCAGTCCAACAACCATTGCAGGCATGCTTGGTGGAGATGTGAGAGAAGGCCTTCTTGGTGGATGCCCCTAGACTCAGAAACTCCCTTCCCAGGGAGCCCAGAATGGGCCCCTAATTTTGTCTTTGTTTGAACAGGTCAAACCCCTTTGATTCCATCAGGCATTTCAAATAGAATATTTTTAAATAATGGGCTACAAGGTGCCATATCATTTTAAACTGAACAGGTTTTAATAGCTTTTTATCTTTTAAACTGGCATCTTATTCTTTTAACTGTTTGTATTGTTTTAATACTGTGAAGTTTGATTCTATTGTAATGTACAGTTTTTGTATGCTTTTAGAATGTATTGTTCTTTTAAATTGTAGTCTGCTCTGAGTTCCAGTTCTAGGAGAAAAGTGGGATACAAAAGTAGAGTAATAATGACAAAAGCAACAACAACAACAACAACAACTACTACTACTACTACTACATCTTACTACTAGTCAGTTATGTATGCCTTCAGATGGCATTACATCCATTATTCTTAAAAAACAACATTCCATGCCTTACTCCCAACAGGTGACAACTCAACAACCAAGAAGCTGGCCCATAGCATCTGCTATCTAAAAGAGTTGTCTCATTCTTCCTAATGGCAGGGCTGCCTCTGCACAAGGTGTGAATACCCTAGGTCGCAATGGATAAGCTACCAAACACAAGCCTTCCTTTTCACCCCCTATAATAGCTTAAATGTAGCTGTGGATCCCAGCATACCCACTGAATTAATTGAATTTATAGAAGTGTTGACTTATCCTTAACAATTCTTTCAATGAGTCTATAGCAGCAGGATTTATATCAAAAAGGGTAGACTATGCCACAACTCTTTGGTGATGATTAATGTGACCTGAGAGGTTATTACTTGCTCTGAGGCTTTGAGGTAGACTGTGAGGCTAAATAAATTATCCAGAGCTGACCATACAGCCCAATGAGAGACTCATAATATCTGAGTTCCAGGGAAGATGACTTCATGTAAACCTAAGCCTCCTACCAGTATGGTGATGACACACATTAACCTTCACATTATCCTGGGATAATGAACCACTTTCAGGTTTCATTGTTTCCGATAGAAACAATCTAGTTACTACAGGTCAGACCTAAGTGTCACAGTATGCAAGTTTCTGTGCTAAATTGCATTGTCTCTGAAGATAATGTGTGTCAGAAGAAGAAATATCACACTACTTTGTATAAAAGTGCTCTGCTCTGCCCAGTTTAAATGGGAGGTTGCTATAATTTTTGCTCTTTCCCACTCTCTCTCTTTACTGTGACTAGACTGCCAACTATAGCACATGAGGGGGAAAGAAAGCTGGCATTATCCATTCTTGGCACAAGATCTATTTATAGTGTTAAAAATACATGAGCTTCCAAGAGATGTCTGCAGTCTGTAAGAGGGATGATCAGTTGTATACATTGGGTCTTTCAGTCTCACAACTACCCATACAATCAAAAAGAATTATGCTGGTGACTTAGAAGATTACTTTAATGAGTTTTTCCTTTGAAATCATTACATGACAAAGTATGATGCAATCATGATTTGTTTCAGTTATGAAGAAAATAGGCCCCTTTCTAACTTTGCCAAAAGTGAACAGATCCCCAATCTGATGTTCTGTTTCGGACATATGAGGGTTTATACCACAGATGTCTCAGACTGGAAGAATTCTTCTGGTTACTTCAATAGACAGAGCTGGGTTGCCTATTGCATACTTTCCCAGCTTAGCATTGATCTACTTTCTCTTGCTATCTCTAATTCAGTAATTTGGCCCTCCAGACATTGATCAGACCCATCATTCCTCAGCATTGGCTATGCTGGTTACGGCTGTTGCAAGTTGCAGTCTAAAAACACCTGGAGGGCAGCATGAGTCTCACTCTATCTCTAGCAAAATGAATGGAAAACCTTAGAAGACTGATGCAATATCTGGACCTAGGGTTTGTTAGAAACTCAGTGAGACAAAGGAGTAAAAAGGAATTTGAAAGAAGCATTTATTAATAGTGTGCATCTTATAGGCCATTTCCACATGTGGCGAGGGAATTGCTCCCTGCCTGCTACTCACCGGATCTTCTTTGGGTCTGGTCCGGTCTGGGGCGAGGAGGAGCAGTGCGTGATCGCAGATCCACACTGCTCTGACATCCAAAATAGTGGCTTCCGTTTGGTCATGGATCATGACCAACCTCTGAAGCTCACCAGCCTAAAGCCTGCCCTCCGCAGATTGCAGGCTCGCATTGGTGCGAGCCTGCGAATCTGCATTGGAAAGCAGGCACGCAATGGCGTGCACTGGCATTTTGAAAAACCTGAAAAATCAGGTTTTTCAAAAACATGCTGGAGGACCACTTGGGGTCACTCTGGAGAA
The DNA here is from genome assembly GCA_948474755.1 of Ctenosaura bakeri. Taxonomy (NCBI): domain Eukaryota; kingdom Metazoa; phylum Chordata; class Lepidosauria; order Squamata; family Iguanidae; genus Ctenosaura; species Ctenosaura bakeri. Next base: position 227,230 of record CAOLHI010002200.1, read on the forward strand.
GACTGAGGTGCGGCTCTATGCTAAGTAGCCTAGACTCAGTCCACTCCAAGGTGCAGATGTCCTCCGTGGAGGATGCACTGCACCCTTTTTTTTAACACGTGCGGAAATGGCCATAAAGCTGTTATCATCTTGGAGAAACATGTAATATGTTAATGTCTTTTAAAGGAAAGGTATTTTCAGAGTGGCCCTCACATTGGTAGAACATAGGGATTTGAATAATTCCACCATTGTCCATTTAAATAGTTCAAAAACCTTTACATCTCATCTGCATTTTATTTATGAATTATTATTATTGCAATCTTGCAGTTCTATTTATTTTTTGGTCATTTGTACACTATCTTTTGAGATACATTTGTGCACTATCTGTAAGTGATGAAAGATTTTTGGAGGTCTGCAAATCCATCCATCAATCTGGAATTTTTGTATTGACTCCATGTTTGATCCCCAGCAATTCATGCCCATTGGCTGTGACTCAGAGAATGTGTAGCAGTTTTAATCAATAGCTGGAAGTGGAGAGACAATTTATCAGCAGCTCTTCACCCTCCGCCCAGAGACTAGGAAGCCAGAGTTCCAACTGTGATAGATTAAGGCAAACCCTCAGCAGCAATTAGTCCTCTGAATGATGGCCAAGTGAAGTGAGGCTTACTTTGCCCCCTCCACACAAAAAAAGTATGGAATCATATGAATCATGTAACTCATGAGTGGGCAAAGTACAGACCATTGCTTCCCCATGGTCTCCCTGGGTCTACTACCCCAAGTACAAATGTCAAATTGTGGTCCCTGAAACTTCTGTACTGACCATCTGGTCAGTTCTATGGGTTTTTAAAATGATTAAAAAAAAAAAAAACTAAAACAGGGTTGTGGGACAAAATTAAATTTACATGGCTAATTATATCTCCCAGAGGCTTTTGGGAGTGTGATTTATTCATTTAGGAGTGGGAGTTTTTTCATGGCTGGTAGATGTCAAAGCAAGGTGTGGGTCACCAAAGTCCAGGAAAAGGCAAAATGTCCCCCAGTCCTTCAGAAGTTATTGATGCCTAATATATTGGGTTAGATACAGAAATGGCTTGCTCAGCCCATTTTTTTTTTTTTAAGAATGGAAAGGAGGGAGGCAACTTCACTGATGTACAGAAATGAATTATAGGATGGGGATTGAAAAGATTCAACCTGTTTTAGAGTGGCAGGAGTTGTTTCACCCTTTTCCTTCCCTTCCTCTTTTTTACAAGGCCTCCTTTCTTTCATTCCTCTTTCCCTCAACCCAAGCAAACGTCCCATGACTACTGGTGGTGAAGCCACCAAAGCTAGAATAAGAGCTCCTGTTATGATTCCTAAGTCACCGCAGCTGCTACATCCCCAACTTGCTGTCTGTGAAATGAAAGGCACATCCCTTACTTGTGGATCATAAATTCTACCTTCTGCATGTACTGTTTGAGAACTCATTTTGTCTTCAACTGACTGAAAACTGCAATAGCAATCACAGGCCTAAACCCAACTGTTAGTACCAGCTAGATGGGCTGCATTGGATCAATCAGATTTGCAGGAGTGTTGACTTACCATTTAGCTATTGATTCAGTGTTATCTACTGGGACTAACAATTGGATTTAAGCTACAGTGTGGACAAACAGCTGCCTCCACACATCAAACTGTACCTAGATAAAAGACAACAGATAACAAAAGGCAATATATAGCTATTCCAATGAAATGGCAGTTGTTTGGTTGGTGACATAAAGTTTTTTTGCATCTGTATAAGAGGTAAAGGCTGAAGTGGTCACTGTCTTCTAAATTTGTAAACAGTCATGGATAGTGGATCTCATGTCAGTGAGGCAGTAAATATGTGTCAAGCATTAATCCAGACTTTTAAAGAAGGCATCCAAGGTGATGTATCAGTTTTGGTGATGGAGTCAACATTGTGGAGAACTCCCTTTAACTTTCAGGCTAAAAGCCAGAGAAGATTCACTCCCCCCACTTACAGGGAGGCCAACAGCCTCCACTATTAATCAAATTCACAAAATAATATAGGCCTCCATTTCAGATATTGATTTCCTTAATGACAAAAACAAATTAAGCCCTGTGTATACTGTGTGAAGTAAGGACAGACTAAGAAAGCGGCAGCACTAGCTTGAATGAACCCTGATTTAGCCCAAATTAAATCTTTAGAAAGACAGTTACAGGTATTCCACGAAAGTTCATCTCCCAATCTAATTTTCCTCCCCAATGCACATCTCTTTCCCCTAAGTAATGCATTTTGTCTTTGTAAAGAGGATGCCCTACCAACCAGCTGACAGGAATAATTACAGTTTATGTCTTTAGGTATAAAGTACTAGTAGAGAAATGTCAATGTAAATGAGATGATGTAATGGGAGACTGTAAATGACCTTGATAATGCTTGCATACCTACATTGAGGTTGGGTGCAATTTTCAAAGGGCTTTTATTCTAAACCATTATAGAAGTGGTCCCTCCCAGGCCTGTAGAAGCAACAGCAAAGGATCATAGCACTTGGACCCACTGAGCTACAGTGGGTAAGAAAATTATAGGAAGTAAGGATGTAGGTTTAAGTATACAGAGCCTCTGTGTTAAGTGGCCATGTGCCTCTGAGTACCACTTGAGGGGAAAATGATCATGTGGGAACTACTTTCTTAAAGCCTCCACTGTAAGACTGCCAGAAACATCCTGTATCTTGCCATGGGAATCAGAATGATGGGGTAAATGGGATCTGATACAGCAGGGCTCTACTTATCATCTGGCATAAAGCTGAACCAACGTTTATCATAAGGGATTTTTCTGAGCAGTATTCTATGGTGCTTGCTTTTCTTGTTTGCTCCTCCAGAAAATTAAAGGAACTTGTAGGACATAATCTTACTATTCTGTACCATACTTGGTGGCAGCTGTGGTTCCCTCCCCACTTCTCCCATGATGTACCGGAATGATTTTAGGCCTGGAAAATTGTGGAAGATCCAAAATGGTGATCAGGCCATTGTTGCTACTGGTAGTGGCAGTAAAAGCTGTAAAGAAAGGAAGGGCTCTACTACTGCTAATAGTGAGTCCAGCTCCTTAAATTTTTTTTGAGAATTTCTCCCGCCCATGGAAAAATTCAGGGAAACAGACTCTCCTTTCTATGCCCAAAGTTCAGGTGGAAAATTCTGAGAGAACATTCATGAACAGCTTTAGATACAAGTGGTACCTATAGAATATAAGAACCAGAAATGAAAGAAAGAACTGGAGAGTTTCCATGTTGAGTCATGCCCTGCGACATGTAGCTTATGGCACCATTCTGAGAGTTTCCTGAACCTGTTGGTGGCAGCCAGTGGTATGAGTGGGGATGGGGGAAATGCTCATGGATGCCAGCATAACACAAAATCTTGCTTCCTGTGTCAGTCTTGGTCATTTGTTTGATTGGTTTGATTGCTTGTTTAATGTGGCATTTAGTCCAATTTGATTTAACTGGCAATGGCAGACAGCATCATAACTCCAGAATGAAGACTAAAAGAAGAAATCTGAAGGCAGAGAGCATGGGGATAAAAGGAAGAAGCTGCTAAATGCATTTTTTAACAATGCATACTGTAATCAGATGCCCTTCAACGTTTCATAGATGAAAACTGGGAGATGTGGGGCCAAGCAACATCAGAGAATTGTTAAAATGTCAAAAGTTATTAATGAGTAAGAACGAACAAACTAGGAAAGGCAGCATCAGCAGCTTGCTTTTGCCTAAGTCTACAGGGAAAGACAAAATCCCATTCTCACCTCTCCACTCCCTCCAACTGTTTGCAAACTGCTTTTGCACTTTGAACTCAATTTGCAGTAATTAAAGTAAACTGAGGAAGGCAAAGGGGGAAAATGGGAGGAAAAAAAGAGAAACTGGAACATTTTAAAAACAAATTTAAAAAGTGGGATGAGAGGATTAATTGGGACTGTTCTTGCCCAATCAAGGCAATTGGAAGGCATGTGAGTATAGACTTATTGGCAAATTGACATCAGTAAAGCCATTTCTGCGCTAGACTGTTATAGCGCTATGATTCCACTTTCAACATCCTATGGAATCCTGGGGTTTGCAGTTTTGGGAGGGCTGGCCTCAAGGCAGAATTTGTAGGTTTTCACAGCTAATCAGACCCAGAAATGCTTTATATCAGTATGACTGTTCTATTAGGTTCTGTTGGACTCGTGCAGACAGTGGTTCTGATAGGTCACGCAAATTGGAGGGGCAACCATGGGGTCCTGGTTAGCCTGAATTAATGTTAGGGAATGGTGGGCCACATTACCTTACAGTGACATCATTATTAATTGCTTGGTTTTGTTCTTGTTGTTGTTATGTGTCTTCAAGTCATTTCCAAAGTGACTGATCCTGGGTTTTTCTTAGCAAGATTTGTTCAAAAGAGATTTGCCTTTGCCTTCCTTTGAGGTTGAGAGAGTGTGACATGCCCAAGGTCATCCAGTGGGTTTCCATGGCCAGGTGGGGATTTGAACCTTTTTGTCTAATGTCATAGTCTAATGCTCAAAGTACTATCCCATGCTTGCTGCTTGCTGAGGTTTACTGTCATCTTCGTAGGCTTATCACAAATTTGTAACCATTGTGAGTCAGTAGGAAGGTGACATTCCTAACACTCAAGTGTGGCACAGGTTGCAGCGCCAAACGTATCTGGCTCAGGAAGTATACAGGTAGAGCTGATCCAAATATTCTATTTGTTATCTTTTTTTACAAATTAATCTGCATTTGAAAAGTCTTCCAACCTCTTGAGAAAATAGCTGCCAGTTCTCTTTCATTGATCTGATAATTTTAAGTTGAGAGATCTGTTATCTCGATCAGAGAAGCCTAATTAAATTACATGGCTCCCAAGAAATCTTCATGGCCTAGCTGTTTTGGTAACCTCTGTAGTTATCTGAGGGCTGCTGTAAAATTTAGCAAATGTTAGCAGAAACTGTTGGATAAGAACAAAAATTTCAAATTTGTTATTATTAGCATGTCACAAAGATATCTTATAGAAGATGAAACCACATGGATATGGGTTTTAGATATGCTGAATGAGATGGCCTTCTCCTAACCACACAAGCTCCCAAAATTTACCCTTCTGACTCATACTAGTCCAACAATATCTTCTTCCACCTTAGCTATGGTCTTATTCAACTCTGGATGCTTGAAATTATCTCCACTGCAACACTATGTTGTACACCTTGTACAACACATTTGCTGGTGAACTCTTTTATCTGACTGTGAATTAAGTTGACTGAATTATATAAAGTGAGCCCTCGGTATCTGCTAGGATTTGGTTCCAGGACTCCCCATGGATACCAAAATTTGTGGGTATTCAAGACCCATTATATACAATAGTGTAGTAAAATGGTGTCCCTTACATAAAATCAAAGTTTACTTTTTGGACTTTTAAAAAAATATTTTTCAAGCCATGGTTGGTTGAATCCATGGATACAGAATCCATGGATATGGAGGTCTGGCTTTTACTATATCATCTTGGTTTTGCTTAGATTTATCTACTATCTACTCTTAATCTAAATTATGTTTCTTAAAATAAAACATAAAAATCTCCCTTCCTTTTCCATGTTAACTTCTCCAGACAAATGCATAGCACTGCCTACTCCTGTGCGGTAGACATGAAATTCTTAACACATAAACAGGAATATTTAGAATTTTTGCATAATTAGCTGCTGTATTCTCCTTCCAGGAGAAGGAAGAGATGATTCTATATCAAACTTAAAAGGGACAAATCAGAACATTATTGTCATAATCTAAGGTTTCTGTCTTTAATTCTTTTTTTTTTTTTTACATTCTCATTTTAAAATATAGTCGTTTCATGTTTTTCTTCTGTATTTTGCTTTATTCCTTTTCAATCAGTTCCCACTTAGGGAGCTCCACTTATAAGCCAAAAACTTTTATTTCTTGATTTCTTGATCTTGGGGCTTTTTTCTAGAGTTGTTTAAAATCATCTTTTCTGTACTCTGCACCAGTGAACAATATTGCATTAAATCATCAAATAGTTCCACTAATCTTGACTGTAGTTATCATGTGAGGGCTTCATCAAAATCATAGATTTATTGATCACATGCTTGATCATATATTTATTTCACCATGACCTTACTTTTTTAACTGAAAAGACTTTGGGATAAACATCCCTGCGTCTTTTGTGAATCTAGCCTGGATGCCAATCTATTCATAGATTACAATAAAATAATGCAGAACAGGTTTAATAGGCATTCTGTTGGTCTCTCGCTCTCCTACCCCATCTTTTAGTTGGCTATACTGTGGGTCGCAACCCCTTTGGGGGTCGAGCGACCCTTTCATAGGGTCGCCTAAGACCATCGAAAAATATATATTTCCGATGGTCTTAGACTCCATTCCCTCCTCGGTGGTGGTGCGCAAGCGCGAGCCACACGCTCACGTCCTCCTGCCCCCTTTGGCGGGAGCGCATGCGGCCACAGCATCGCCACAGCAGGAGTGGTGGTGTGCAAGCGTGAGCCACGTGCTTGTGTCCTCCTGCTCCCTGTTCAGAAGGGACTGAAATCGCTCCCCTTCTCCACTACCAGGAGAACCTCCCATCTGTTGGGCCAGCGTGGGGGGGCGGCAGCATGGGGGGCAGGCCCCCTCCTTGCCACGGCCCCCACCCCACTCGCCATGGAGGGAAGTGCTGCGGAAGGGCCGGAGGGCTGCAAGGCTGCACTTTTCTGGGGGGGGGTGAGCTGCGCCCAGCGCAAAAGACAAAGGCACTGGGATTCCTCCCCCCCCGGCCAGGGTCGACACTCTGGAAACTTTTCCCACACTGCCCCCCCCAGCGGAAACGAGAGTGAAGCAGAAGCAGAGCCCGGGTGGGGGTTCTTGGAGTTTTTTCCTGGGGAGACGTGCAGCTCCTCCTTCCCTCCCTGCCCACCCCCCCTGTTCCTGGCCCAGCGAGGCAGCCTTTGTTGTGGAGGGAGGCATTGTTAAGTTTTTCACACTTTGGAGGAGAGATTAAGAAATTCAGAAATCCTTTTCATAGATTAGGTGATTTTTTGGAAATCACAGAGAACATGCAGTCTGTTTTAAGTGCTGCATATCTGATCCAATGGCATACTTCAGTATGCAGTGGCTATGGATACTTTGCTCCCCTTCCTCTCCACCTGTAGCCTTCCATAGCCTCATAAAAATCTGCTTCAGAGGTTTTCCCTGCCCTTTGGGTGGATTTTTGTGATGCATAGGGAGTCTGCAGCCATAGGAAGCCATTAATGTGAATACTGCCCCCTTGTGATAGTAACAGGTATGCAAAAACAACAACACAATTTCATTTATTTGTAATTAGAAATAAATATTTCACAACACATAATTACATGTTGTTTTTGTGATTAATCACTATGCTTTAATTATGTTCAATTTGTAACAATGAAAATACATCCTGCATATCAGATATTTACATTACAATTCATAACAGTAGCAAAATTACAGTTATGAAGTAGCAACGAAAATAATTTTATGGTTGGGGGTCACCACAACATGAGGAACTGTATTAAAGGGTCATGGCATTAGGAAGATTGAGAACCACTGCTATACACTAAGATGTACACCTCCCTTTGCAAGAGAATAAGACCTTCCTACCAAGACAGCATAGCATAGTGGTTTGAGTGTCATACAAGGACTTTAGGACACCAGGGTGCAAACATCTGTTCAGCCACTGAAACCCACTGAGTGACCTCACTTGGTCATGTCATACTCTCTCTGCCTTAGAGGAAGGTGTGGCAAATCTCCTCTGAATAAATTCTGCTAAGAAAACACCTTGATTGGGCTGCCATAGTCAGAGTTAACTTGTAGGCACATAACAACAATATACCCCCTATATAGTTATTTCTTAGCTTTCTCCTCTACTAAGTCCCAGTGTGGAGGATAAAGCTTTGAGGAACATACTGTGATGTCTAGTTTCAGAAGGAGAATGCTTCTAGATAATTTTATGTGCAAGTAGGGATGCAGAAAGTTGGAACAGAAAATGAGGAACAAGAAATTGAAGTAGAATGTCCACAGTGATCTGCATGTTCCAGAGGAAAAACAACCTGATCATCAAGATCTATAAATACAGCAGTGAAATAGAGTAGCATTTCTGTCTAGTAGAGGGGAGGAAAGGTTCATCCTAGTTGTGCCTGCAGTGTACACATGTGGTGGCTTTGTCATCTGAACAGTTGTAAACAATTTTCCAAAATTCCATTCCTTGCCATGTAAAGATTTTTTTCTTCTAATGAACAAAAACATCTGTGACAAGAAATACAATACAGTACAACAACAAAATAAACTATTCTAATACATCTACCACTTTCTGCCATAGGGCTACTTTTCTATCATCTGCCAGTGTTAACATGCTGAGATAAAAAAACGGTCTCACTGCTTTTCAATGTACAATGGTGCAGCAAAGTAGAAGGCATGTGCTCTGGCAGTCAGTGGTTTGGCTCCAATCTGGAGAATACTGTCATAGAGTGAAAAAACAGAAGAGATGTACATTAAGCTCTGACCCTGAACCTAATCACAATCTGACTCTGATCCTAACTCTTAACACAATACAACCAAGTGAAGCTAGAAAATACCCCATATTGAGATTAGAAAATATTGCACAACTCATTGTGTGCATCCTTTTAAATAACCCTGTTGCATGAAGATTAAATAAAGACATTGAAATAAAACACAGTGAACCAAGCCTGTAGGGTCTCAGTTACAACTCCTGCACAAAATCCCTACATTTTCTGAGAAAAAAGTGTGTTTTTTTCTAACCAAAAAAAAAAAAAAATTTGTGTAAAAATCACTATTTCCAAACACACATGGTTTTCTTGTATGTGAAAAAGATCAATTTTGCAACAAAAATATGTATATCCGAAAATAGTATTATTATTACTAAAGTAATATTATTTCCATCACTGCTGCTGCTGCTGCTGCTGCTGCTGCTGCTGCTGCTGCTGCTGCTTAAGCTTCAGGGAAAAACAAAAGGATATATCACTGAACTGCTCCCTTCTTTCTTGTGCCTCCCTTGTGTTATCATCTTTTGCTATCCTGGCATATAAATGCTCAAAGCCTTGCTTACAGAAGTCTGTGGATCCTCTTGATTTGTGTTCCCACTGCTTCATGTCTGATTGTGCTATAGCATCCTTACTGTATTGTGGGAACTGGGGGAGAGGTAGTGCATTTTGCTGAAATAAAAAAATACATTATAGACATGTGCCCCATCTACCATTCATAAATTGACTCTTCCTACATGTAACTGAAGAGGTGATGTTATATCATCATATGCTTCCTGACTGGTGTGTAGACTGAAGGCATTGTTGCTGTACCCATGCCAGAACTGATGTAACATTTTCTGTTGTGGCATGCTGCTTTTTTCTTTTGAGTTATCCTACTGGAAGTACATAGGATCCCAGCTGACTTGGCTACAGTCATCTAACAATGCATAGAATTACTAGACCATGGGAAAAATGATTTAATAAACCAATATCAACTATAGACAACACTATATGTATAATTAATGTTGGCACTTCTGGAGTGCACACATTAGAGAGGTGGGAGACTGAAGTATGGCAACTTGTCTAAGGTCACCTAGAAGATAAAGGAAAATCTCAACTGTGAGCGTCCCTGCAAATTCCTCATAATTTGATCCTCTACAGCAGGAGTATTATGTATTCTTCCAGATATTATTGAATTGCAGGATCTAGCAGCCCTAGCTAGCATATCAGTGGTGAAAAATGCTGCGTGTTGCAATGCAAAGATCAGTCTAGAAGACTATACAATTTCTACTCCAACTCTACAGTATAAAGACAAGAGCTTTGTGATAAAAGGAATATTAAGTCACAAAGAAAGTTCTTGATTTTAAATAATGCAAGAAATCTCTGACATTTGTGCTGTGCAGAAAGAATTGACCAAAAGAACTAGCAACATTTCTTTTGATTCTTTTGCACCCCCCCCCACTATGCACTTCCCTTGCAGAAACATTTTCTAGTTATGATGTAGGACTTGCTATACTTTTATGTATTAAAAACTTTAGAATTATTTGATATATTGATCCTGTGCTTTAGAACTCAATTTTTGTATGACAGTATTAGAAGTATTTCATTCTTAACATTAATTTTGTATACATGGTTAAGAAAGTTCTGAATGAGGAAAGGAGATTGCATTAAACAGCTATTTCTCATTCTGTCTTTGTCATGTGTGTTCTTTGTTTGTCAGTTTCCTTCTACTGAGGACAAGAGATTTCTCTTGTAAAGAACAAATAGCTTTGTCCCTCTGATGCTTCAAATGGAAGGAAGAAAACAGCATTCAATTTCTGTCCTGTCCCTCAGTAAATAATGTTGTTACTGTGTGTCCTCAAGTTGTTTCTGACTTATGGCAAGTCTAAGGCAAACCTATCATGAGGTTTTCTGAGGCTGAGAGTGTGTGACATGCCCAAAGTCACCCTGTGAGTGGGGAAACTGAACCCTGGTCTCCAAGGTTGTAGTCCAACACTCAAACCACTATGCTATGTTGGCTCTCAAATGGCCAGCACTTGATATGAGAGAAAAGGGAAGAATTCTCATACAAAGCTGCTTAGGGCCACAGCCTGCTGCTATGTGTGCAGATATCTGGATCAGGGCTACTCCACACCAGCTCTAGGTGCTATTTTCATTGTTCACATCCCCTAGCATCATTTTGAATGTAAAGAGCTTGATCCAGAAAGACAATTGTAACAAATTAGGACTACTGACAAGGGGCCCTTTCATACTACACAGTTATAGCAATATGATTCTACTTCATCTGCCATGGTTCCATCCTATAGAATTCTAGGGATTTTCAGACGAAGAGCTCTGATACCACTACAAACTACAAACCTCGGGGTTCCATAGGATGCAGCCATGGCAATTAAAGTGGAATCATCGTGCTATAACAGTGTAGTGTGACAAGGCCACAGCTGGAGGCAGGAACAAAATCTTCTTCACACAAGCCCTTAGGTACATCTTCATTAATGTAGATTAATCTTTCCATTTTTGAACCAGGAACTCCAAAATCCATTAGCTCTTTACTACTACTACTACTATTATTATTACTATTATTATTATTATTATTATTATTATTATTATTATTATTATTATTTGTATCCTGCCTCTCCATATGGATTGAGGCGGCGAACAACTTACAAATAGCATGTATTTTGAAACATTTCTATACGTGCCCCCAACAAGCTGGGTACTCATTTTACCGACCTGTGAAAGGATGGAAGGCTGAGTCAACCTTGGAGCCGGGCAGGATCGAACTCACAACCTTGTGGCTTGCAGTACTGGCATTTAAACACTGCGCCACCAGGGCTCCATTAACTCTGTATGCAGGGAGGAGGATCTCCAACAAAAAATATTTAGCATCCTTCTCAAACTACAAGTTCATTGGGAAAGGGAGACATGGCAAATAAATTAGCATTAAAAACAATATATAAAACTGTAGCTGTTGTTGGAAGCAAAGAGGCATCAATACTTCTATAAAGTGATTGGTGAGTCCCTCTTATTTCAGTTCTCAAGCTTATTCCTTTGACATCTGTTCTCAAGACTTTTTGCTTCCTTTCTGCCTGCAGGGTCACTTCCCCCTTCTTAGAGACCTTTGACTCCCTTTTGTCTGGGAAGGAAGAATCCATGAGGCTCCTGCCTCAGGACAGCTTACATTGACACATAGGAATCAGCCTTCTACTGAAATTTAGGTAATCTTTTTTTGTCCAGCTCCTTTCCTATTTCAGGATGGATTTCCTGAAACAGTAAATGTGAGCTTTCCCTTTTTTTTTCAACCATGCAAGAACACCCCTAGTATTTTCTTCTGTATTCTACCACAGGCTCATATTTCACTGGCTATATTGCATTCTACTTGATGTAGATACCAAATATCCCTATAGATGTCTCCCCAACTATTTAACACTCTTTCCTGTACTATATGTAAACTTTGGTCTTTAAAACTTAACATGTAGCTTTCCACTCTAGAGCTGGATGAGAGATTCCAGCATTTTCAAACTGAAAACAACTTTTTGAAGCTGAGTAGAAAACATGCTCATGATTTGGGGATGAGTTAGGTCCCCTCTCAAACATTTGTGTATGTGGCTTTTCTTTACAATATATACAGGTACGCCTTTGTCTAAATGGATTTAATTTTATAGCATTTCTTTTCTCCTTCAGCGTGTGCAGGCATGCACTGTACAGCAAGATATCTGCTTAGTATAAAGTGCAATTGGTTGCCAAGTGTTATTATGAGCTGGATTTTTTCAGCAATTAATTACCTGCATAGTAAATTATTCATATTGCTGTAGTGCCCAGAGGTTCCAAAAATGATCAGAGCCCTGTTGTACAATTCACTATACATACAACAAACCATAATGAGAGACTTTGCTTTCTTCAAAGACTACACACAGGGATGTTTACAAAGGCACCAGAGCATTGAGCATTGAAATTCTCTTTGTGTCTTGGAGGATATCCCCAGAAAGAGACAAAGGCTTGGAGAAAACAGGCAGGATCAACCTAGTATTATTCTGTTTCTGAAATATAGTACAATCAAATGTGATTCCCTGAGGTTATATGGGACAAAAGTGTGGACAACAACAACCATTCAAATTGCTTGTCTTGTTTTGGGTATGCGGTTTAGACACACAAGACCTGGAGGAGGGAGAGAGAAATTCAGTGGTAATATTTGTACAATAAGGTACCATTCAAACAGCATTGTCAGAATCTGGTCTATAACACCCCTTTACTAAAACAAAGACAAAGTTAGCCTGGGGCTCATAGAAGAAGTGCAATGCAAACACCACAGTCTAAATATACAACACTGCTAAAAATCCTTAAGAGTGCTAGACAAGCTTAAGGGCCCTTTCCCATGTTTCTGCAGGGCTTTTGTAGAGCGGTGCTCCATGCATAGTGATAAACACCTTCAAATGAAATTATGAATGAGTCGATGATACTAAAGCTGATTGATTTCAGTTTGACGTTGGCCGGCTTTTCTCTGACTCACATCCATTAGGTCAGCTTCTATATCCTTGTCAAGAGTTGATATCTTGCTTTTGCTTTCTTTGAATGTGTTTAACCCACACTGCCATGCTTGGCAACAAGTCTGGAAGTGTTTATAAAGCTGTTGCCCTAATTCTGCCTTTTAACATAATCATCATTTAATATTTTTAAGCACCTAAAATGTGCCAAGTGCTGTACACAAGGCAAAGGAGACAGCTCCTAGCCTGGAGGCTCACCATCTCCTTTTTATATTGTCACGTTCTTTTCCCCTCTCATTTTTGGATCCTCACTTGAATACAGCTGTAGATGGTAGGTCAAGAAGAGTAATTGTTTGGCCAGACTTAAATCTGAGGCTATAGCATCTGCAAGGGTCATGGGAAATATTGAAACTGCAACATCAAAACCCTATCAAAGTGTTAGGGTGAATTAAGATACAGCCATTTGGTTTGCATCTGGTCTTAAGTAGGACAATGCCAGGGTTTCATGCACCTATATGCACTCCTTTTTATGGATGAGTGGTGAGATACATTTTTAATATAAAAAAATTATTAATTAATTATGTAAGACAGTTCTATGATTTCTAAAATCCTCTGAGGTGGTTCAGGAAGATGGATATAGATAGATAGATAGATAGATAGATAGATAGATAGATAGATAGATAGATGATAGATGCTAGCTATATATATATAGTATCTCAGGTTGGTATTCAGTATTGCAGTTATGGATTCATAATCTAGATTTACTGGCCTATATTCAGTAACACCATGCAGTTTTAATGGAAACTTAAGCAAATGCTCCTCCAGCCAATTTGAACAGCTAGACATAATGAAGATGGTCCATGCAGCTTCCAGTTAGAGCACAAGGGAGAGGATATTTCCACCTTGCAACCCCATTCACAAGTGAGGCTGTGACAATCAGAAGCAGAACCCTGGCTGCAAGTCCTTGCTGCATCCTTGCTTACTAGTGGGAGAGAGTAGCAGTGCCATTCTCACTGCTTCCCATTCAGAAGCTGAACAAATCTCCTTCTCCTGATCCAGCGACTGGCTCTTAAGGTTGGCTGGAGACAGGGATCAGGCCAGATAATGTTACTTAGTTATGCAGAGTTAACTAAGTAGTCAATCTAGAATTCCAGCAACAGATTTTACTATAAAATAAAGAAACAAGTTGTTAAAATGTCAGAATGTTAAAAACGGGGGGGGGGATTCAATTGCAAAAGAAAAGATTTCATATAGATGGATAGATAGAAAGTGTATTTGTTTGAATAATACAGAATTTAAATTTTTTATTTATATTGAGCGAGTTGTGCACAAAAAGATCTCTCAATCTATTACAAAGGAAATTTCATCTCTGAATATTTTGTTGGCATTTTAAGATACTGCCATCAGTGCATATAGGAGTTTGAAAGAAACCAATCTCTGCCCTGAGAAGCTTACAGTCTAAAATTCAGCACAGACGAAACCAAAGAAGAAGAGGGAGGAAAGGATGAACAAGAAGGCATTATAAGCTGTTGTTTCAGTTACACGTGCTTAGGCTCTGTTACAAGCTCAAGCTCAAGAATACAGAACACAGTTATTTTCTCTTCTGTCAACAAAAGGTCAAGAACTTTTGAAAGAAAGCAAGCCTATACACTAAGGGCAAAGGAAATAGCTGCAAGAAAAATGGGTGTTTGTGACTGTTTCTGTGCTATGGGTGAAAACCCCCAAACTCAAATATTGACATGAATAAACTTAATCTTGCAATAAAGTGATTCGTAGTTTTTCTGGTTTATGAGATCTAAATCTTTCCTTATTACATTCCAGACCAATCCTTCTGAAATCTTTTCCATTCTAGACCTATCATTTTTAACATCTAGAATTCTGCCTTTAAAAACCCAGTCCCTTGCACCTTTTGTTTGTGTCTCTCTTGTCTTGAGTGTTAGTAGAGATTGGAAATAAATAGTTGCAAACAGCTGGTAATTTTTACTCAATTCTTTCTCCCATAAGTAAAATATAAATTCATTACATTACAACTGTAATTCAAACAAGGGTACATTCACTCCTCTGCTAGCACAACTGTAAACTTTTAGTTCTCACTAAATATTTATTATTTAAAGTATTACTGTATCATATCAGATATTCTGCAACTGTAATGGTTCAGTAGAAGCATTAAATGATATCTTGTGCTCTACTGTAGGCGCTGAGGCAATGTTAAGGTGAAAAAGAAGAAAGTGTGCTTTGTTCCACTTGTAGCACTTGCTTTTTTTTTGTTTGTTTTGATAGAAAGTAACTAAAAAAGGTAAAATTTACTTACTTTTGAGAAATCGAGAAGTAAAGAGTTAATTTTTCAAATTGCAACTATAATAGTAATTATTTACTGGAAGAGTATAATTATAATGGTAACTAATTGCTCATAAAGTAACTTCCCATGGTCTGCCCCTACCATGGTTATCTGTAGTGATGTGTTAGTTTCTAGGTAACTGTTCCTATTTGTTTTTGATCTTCAGTTCACAGGGTTTTTTTTTTAAAGTCTCTGTGACTAAATCTAACTCCTAGTCCCTACTAGAGTAGACATTGAATCAACTGGGTATACATAAGTGTAAACAAACATACAAATAAAGTGTTGAATTATTGATCAGTAATTGATTCAGTGTGCCTATTCTAGCTGGTATTAGCAATTGAATTTAGATCTATGTGAACCTGTGAATAGTACTGTAATCTCAGTATCTGTGTTGATATGTGTGAGTAGATGTGTTTGACACTGGCTCCTACACATAATCCCAGTATTAAAGTGTGCACAATCAGGGACAGCTCAAAAACCAAACAGGAATGTACATCTATGCAATCATGGGGAGTGGTGATTATGCCACCCCTCTCTGGCCAGGAGCCCCCTATGCACAAGCATTAGAATCATAAAATCATGGAGATGGAAGAGACCACAATGACCATTGAATTCAGCCCCCTGCTTTGCAGGTACACACAATGAGTGTTACATTACATTAATATACACATTCAAATTTTAGTCAAATGTGGACATCTACATACATCAAAAATGAAGCAGGTAAGTAGCAAACTTTGTGTTACCTTTAAACCTGCTTCCGGCCAGCGGGGCACGGAGCACAGGGAGAGGTAGCAAGATGAATGTTCTTGCCTTCAAACGACTTATAAGACAATTAGCACAAAAACTCCTGCCCCCATTGCTCTGAAATATCACAGGCTTCATCCTGCACTTGAAAAATAACCCATTTTTTATGATTTGGAAGAAGATTTTTGCAAATGGTTGGAGATGATTTACCAAGATCAATCATTGAGGTTAATTATAAATGGAGATACCATGGCAAGCTTTGCAATAAATAAAGGGGTATGACAGGGGTGCCCACTATCACCATTATTATTTATAGCTGTTTGGAGGTTCTGCTGATAACAATAATTGAAGATCCACAGATAAGAGGTTTGAAAATAAGGAAAAAGGAACTGAAATGAAAAGCGTTTGCAGATGATGTAATTATAGTTTTGGAGGATCCACAAGAATCAATTCAGGTGCTGATGGAAACTTTACAAAGATATGGACTAAAAGCAGGTTATAAGATAAACAGAGAAAAGACAATGATGATGACTCTTAATATGACAAAAACAGGATTGGAGAGAAGATCCAGATATCAACTGATCAAGAAAACAAAATATCTGGGAATAACTATGATGAAAAAGAATCAAGAACTATTTGAAAACAATTATTCAAGAACATGGAAAGAAATTAAATGTGATATGGAAAAATGGAAAAATTTAAATTTATCCTTCTTGGGTAGGATAAATGCTTTTAAAATATCTTTGCTACCAAAGCTTATGTTCTTCTTCCAAAACTTACCAATAATAGGGAAAGAGAAGATATTTAAGGAATGGGAAAAGGCCCTACAAAAATTTATTTGGCAAGGGAAGAAACCAAGAATTAGATTTAAAAAAACTCAAAGATGCAAAAGAGAGAGGAGGACTAGACT
Source organism: Ctenosaura bakeri (assembly GCA_948474755.1). NCBI lineage: Eukaryota > Metazoa > Chordata > Lepidosauria > Squamata > Iguanidae > Ctenosaura > Ctenosaura bakeri. The sequence continues at coordinate 244,158 of CAOLHI010002200.1, forward strand.
TACCATCATTAAAAATCTGTTAAGTTGCTTAGATTGGATCAAAGATTGGATTCAGTTAGAAAACACAACCACTAAAGAGTTAGAAGAAATAAACAATAGACTTGGATGGCATGGATATCTATGTTATGACAGATCTACAGTGAATAAAGAGTTTAAAAACTATTGTACCTGAAAGACATTGTTGAAGGTTTGGTCACAAATAAAGCAAATTTTTTTATACAAAACTACCATTATGTACCTCACCACAAGAAGCTTATAAAATTGCCCCAACAAAACAAGGAAATTTACTAACATATCAAGAGTTATTGAAATGGGAGGGTGACAAACCAAGAATGTGTACAGAAGAAGAATTAAAGGCTGAAGGGCATGAATTAAATTGGTTTCCATGGAGACAACTCAGAGAAAGATTTAGAATGGACCAAAAACTATATGGATTTGAGAGAAAAGAGAATGAATTAGATGTACTGATGAAAGATAACCAAAAGAAAAGAATTTCCAAATTTTATAAATTATTGCTGAAAAGAGAAATGGAATCAGAAGTCGTCAAAGATACAATGGTTAGATGGGCACAGAATTTGGAACATTTAATTGAATTAGAAACTTGGGAAAGGGTGTGGAAAATAGATATAAAATTCACACCAAATTTAAATTTAAGAGAAAACATTTATAAAATGTATTACAAATGGTACATGACCCCAGAAAGATTACAAAAAATAATGAAAAATGGGAATTCAAATTGTTGGAGGTGTGATGAAAAATGGGGTCTTTTTCCATATGTGGTGGACATGTAAGATAGCAAATTTTTTTTGGAAGGGGATACATGATGAAATCCAAAGAATTTGTAAGCTAAATTTTGAAATGAAACCAGAGCTTTATTTTTAGATATGCTAGGGCAACAAAGGGAAATAAGAAGTCATCAGAAGATATTATTATATCTAATAACTGCAGCAAGGTTGACATATGTGCAGCACTGGAAAGAAAAGAAACATATTGATATAAAAGAATGGAAGTTAAAAGTCCTAGATATGATAGAGATGGAAAAATTAGCATTTTCTTTGAAGAATAAATCTATCCATAACTTTGAGAAAGAATGGAAAAGAGTATTGGATTGGGTAAGGATATAAATGTATAAGAAATCAAAGAAGAAATAATGTAACAGTTCTTCTCGCTGTAAGATGGAAATTATGTTTGTAATGGCATGGAAATAAGCAATTTCAGCTGGAAGATTTAAGCATGGAAGTGTGTGTGGGGTTATTTTTGAGAAAAACTTTCAATAAAAATTATAAACTCCCCATTTTTTCAAGGAAGTTAGTTGGAAGCATTCCATTAACAAAGAAAATCTTGGAAGTTTAAAGATGATTACCTAAATTATACTGCCTCTGAAGGACTGTTCTGCCATCAGATTTCATCAATTTCAGAAAGAGTGGTCAAGTAGGGACAAAGAGCCTTGATCCCAGAGCAGAATATAACCTCCAGATGTTTCCTATGTGAACTGTGGCTTCTTCAGCTGTTATCTGCAGTCAGAAGCTGGGGGTAGCAGATAATTTAAAGATACTTAATCTTTAAATTACCTCAGTGTGTATTTAACCTTTAAAACACCCACAAAGAACTAAGTTTGCAGGCTGTCATTATGAAATAGTGCTGTGCTCATAATATGCACCTCTTCTGGTTTGGTGGAAACCTGTCAAAATTGGAAAGAATTATGCCTATCAACATCCACTTTACTGTGGAAAGGTCCCACACACCCAACTCAAGACCCTGATCCATTGGCTTCACTCCCTGCTGAAAATGACTTTTCCAAATCTGCTGGAATTTGCCTTCCCCATATGGAAGGAATACCAAAGCGTGGAAAGTACCAAGGCTGATTTTGAAAGCATTTTTTAACCTATGTAAACTCCTGTTTATTCGGGTAACTGTTAGGGATTCTAACAACATTACTACTTTTCCCCTCATTTTTTAGTGCAGGACAGAAAGAGATTTCAGTATGCCCTAAAACCACGCAGGTGAGTTTAAGCTTTGGGTTGTTTGTGTATTTTCTCCCATTTCCTCATTTAATTTCAAATTGAACCAAAATTTCTCTGGTTCTTATTTTAAGTGGAAAAAAAAATCTACTCACAAAAGAAAAGAAAAAAAAGATTTTTCCTTGTGCTCAGAAAAGAAGACCCCCTTTTCATTTTCAGTTTAATTTTCTTCACCACTTTCTGCGGTGGCTGCTGCCTCTCTTCCCCCAGCAAAACCTTGGGGGGAATTTTAAGGCCACATATGTACCGCGACAGTTGCTACATCTACTGCACCTTGCTAATATACCAACTGTTCTTCCACCTCAAAAAGTCTTAAGAAAAAAATAAAGAAGCTGTGCTGTACTACAAATGGTAAGCACCAAGCCTGAGAGGAGAATGCCTCCTTCCTTTTAAGAAACACAGTGAAATGGTTTCCACAGATTCTCAGCCCCAAAAGAGGAGGAAAAATTTTAAATGAGTGTAGTAGCTTGAAATTGGACTATAGCTCTGAAGACCAGGGTTCAAATTCTGACTCAGCCATGGAAACCCACTGGGTGACCTTGATCAAATCATACTCTCTCAGCCTCAGATGAAGGCAAAGGCAAACCCTCTCTGAACAAATCCTGTCAACAGAATCCAGTGAAAGCTTTATGATTGCGATAAGTCAGAAATAACTTGAAAGCATACAGCAACAACGGTTTTAAGAGATTATTTACACACAGTTCCAATTCATTTCTTTAATATCCTTTTTTGCCCACCTTGCATTCACTAGTGAAGGAGACAGGCAAAATTCGACAAATTTCCTGAAAAAATATACAGTACTATTTAGAGAATGAAACCCAACAGTCTATGGCACATTTGTGTGTTATTCCATGTTACTGATCCCCCCTCCAAGCATAGCTGTAGTCAATATTCTTACTTTTACATTCTATGAAGCTTTCCTAGATGCCCTTTAAACATTCTTTGTATTTTGATTTAATTTTAGTTGTGGTTTAATCCTACATTAAAGGAACATGTAGCTCTTGAGAGGCTAAAATGTCATAGGTAAATGGTATTCAACTCTGCTTGCACATTGGTTAATCCCCTGCAGTGCTTGAAAGGTCTTGAATGTTAGCCTATGTATGTGCTAGAAGAAATAAAAAGAGGAGGCTTGTAGAAACATAAACTGAAAGCATGGCATTCAGGCACATGAATGTCAGCAGGGTCAACTCCTCTTGATTCCCATGTATGTGGACTCTAAATATTTTCATTCAGGTCCGTTTTATTACATTTTTATGCAATAAAGTTAAACTGTGCAAAAGGGATCAAGGCAATATGTACACAAGGTACCATATCCTCTGTTATCCTTACCATAACCCTTGAACTGGTATTTTGGAACAGGATATTATCAATATTACAATCTTTTTGGTTCTGTGGCACAATTAAACTAAATACTGTAAACACAATTAGAATTTTCTAAGAATTGTCATTTTTTTAAAAAAAAATCAGGTGATTTTAACACTTCTACTAGACAACCAGCAACAATGCAACATATCCCAAACTGCATACTGCCTCCCTCCCCCTTCTCTCTCTGTGCATGTGTGTAAATGCACATACATTCTGTGCTATGCTCTGATTTGCTATTATTCCAGAATTCCATGCACCCAACAAGACACTAATACAGGAACTGTATGCAGAAAAGTCCCATAGACTCCTTATTCAAAAGACCAGGGAAACCACATCAGAATTTCAGCATCTTTCTCACACCTGTTTGGTGTGAGAAACAAAGAACAGTGTGTTCCTGTAGGTCAGTCTTTAAAGCTCTAAATTAAAAATTTGAAGATTACCACAACAATTTATCCTTCTGTTCCCTCTTGCAAATACTTCACAAATACTTCCTGCACAAACCCAATTACTCAGGGCAAAATGTTAAAGGACTAATTTCTGTGAAGTGGAAGTTCTCTAAAATAAATTATATAATGCTTACAAGCTTAATTTTCCCTTGTGAAAATACCTGGCATGAATTGTTCCAGTTACAGGACTATTCACTCTAATTCACTCTAACTACCGGGTTCAAGAATTCTTTTTAACTCAAAGGGACCATAAGAAACTGCATGGATCAGGCAGTCTGAGTTTAGGGAAAGTTGCTTCCACTTAATGATGACTGATCTGCTTCATAAAAAAAAATGCACAGGCATTTTGAATGTTAGGCCATTTCCACACTAAGCTGTTACAGTGCTATTATTCCACTTTCAACATCCTATGGAATCCTGGGCTTTGCAGTTTAGGGAGGCGCCTCAAGTGTGGAAATGGCCTTAGACTATCTGTGCCTGTTTAGCTTTCCACTTTGCCATCAGATTAAACATTTATGAATGGCAGATACTACATTACTATACCTTGCACTAAGTCTTATTTAACACAGTGACATCTCTAAGAAGGCAGGCACAGAAGTACTGAAAACCTTTCAGTTAAACTTGGGATCTTCCAGACTGCTACAGAGAAGCGAAAGCTCTTGCAACAGAGAGCCTTGTTTATTGCTGGTTGGTCTCTCCTAATGTTGCTTTAGCCTCTGCCTGTAGCCTATCCATTCTTTGTAGAAACAGAGAGGAGAGGATGAAGGAAGTTGAATGACACTGAAAGTAATTTGATCAGTCCTCAGTCAAAAATTTCAGTGTCTTTGATCACCATTGGAACTCAATGTTGTGAGATCCATGGAGCCTTCTTTTTTTCAAAGGAATAGTGTTCTAAAAATCTTAATGACCTTTGTAAGGGATTCCCCTGCCCCCCCCCCAACAGTAAGGGTGAGACAGAATGACCAAGGAGCCCAGTATTCATTACATGTATTCTATTTTTCCACATCATATGTATTCCTTATTCCAAGTGGAACCCGCTACAAAATGCCACACTATGGTTCCAGGACCAGGATCTAAGTAAACCTACGCTAGTTTGTTTTTTAATTTGTTTTCATACATAAATTACAAAAGAAAAACAACAAATATATACTTCACTTCTGACAATCCGTCATCAAATTCACACTCTACATACATTAACTTCCCCCCAGGTTTCTATTATATTTTCTTTCTATACCTTACAAAGATCTTTCTGTTTACATAAATGTGATTATGATGATTCCATTTTCATATTATTAAACCCTAAGATTTATCTTTAATTGTTACATTCTTATTTAACACCGTTGACACAAATAGTCATGTTGTGAAGGATGCAATATGGTGACTATAAAAGTGTGCATGTGTGTTCACACATACCTCTTGGAAAAGAAAATGAAGTAATTCAAATCCTACCTAGCTAGACAATGCTGGACAAGTCACTATTTCTCAGCATTACTTCTCTCACAGAGCTGTGAGAAAAAATAGGAATGTAATTGCAAAACACTTTTGTCCATAGAAAAGTGCTATGGAAACAATTAACTCTAACTCAAGGTTGGGTATAATCTGTTTGCCTTTTCATTCTGAAAAGTCAGGCAATGAAAGATTTACTGGAGAGGCAAGAGAGAATAGCTGATGTTTCTTCAGGTTATATAAGAACTCTCTATACGTTATGCAACTATCATTTCAAGAATAAATGCTACTTTCTAGCCCAAGAGTGGATTTTTGCCTAAGGCAAAAGTAAAGGTGTAGAACTGCATGTCTTATCACTTCCTCGTCATATATATATATATACACATACATACATACATACATTTATAAAAATTGGACTCAATTGCTGCTAAGCTAAACTTCAGAATATTGTGTAATAGCAGAAGCCTTTGGCTACATTTAACAAGTCTAGTGTAAAGAAAATGTGTAAGTGCGTGTGTGTGTGTGTGTTTGTGTGAATAATATTAAGTTTCTTATGAGGAGCAACTACATCTTAGCATTTGTTTCTGTTCACTCAAACAAGTTATATGCAAATATATTGAATGGCCAGGATCCTCTATGACAGTTATGCAAATATAACCTTTCTGCATGGCATTTTCCATGTGAAAGGGCGCCTGGAGTGTCACGCGATTGTGAGGAGCAATCTGCACAACTCACTCACAATCGCGCGATGCTCCTGGGGTCGGCAGGCGCCTATCACGTACCTTTACATTTTTGACTGGAAGCCGAAAATGGTGCACGATTGCGCATTGCTCCCGGGCCCCGCATGCAGTTACCTGGTGTGTGGAGCCTCTGGAGCTGTGCCGGTCGCCCTTCCTGCCCCAGTGCAGCCTGGAAGGAAGAGGCGGGGCTCTCGTGCAAGCAGGCAGCTCATGCGGAGCTGAAGCAGCAGGGATGCAAGAGCCTCTCACCGGAGGCTGCTCACACGATCCCCGCACCCCAACACCAGAAAAAGGCAAGGCACAGAAAGGGCCCTAGAGTCATGACTGTTATATATTCTTGATCCCTATGTAGCCCTCTGTGAAAGTTCCCAAGTCTCCACTTACCAGGAAGTAGCTGCTGCAATTAATGGGGGTCTGTTCCCTTGTCAATTGGCAAGCAGCTGTCTGACAATTCCATCTTCCCTCACATAGGCAATCTTGAGCAGAGTGGAATTGCAACAAGAGTCCTACTTCTGCCCATTGCATCGGATGTTACTCACAGGAGGTGGTGAAAACAACAGCTAGCCATCTCCTGAATGACAAGGGAACAGATTCCTGTTGATTCAATGAATACTGCCTGGTAGCTGGGGACTGAGGGAACTGGGCTTGGAGTCACTGAAATCCACAAGTCTCATACAGGATTCCAATCAACAATTTTCATTTTCATTTTTTTCTATGGAAATAATCTCAATGAGGCTTAAAAAAGGTGGAGGGAAACATTGGGAAGGAGATTGGTTAGCACTCTCCCTAATGAGCATTTTTTGCTTGTTCACAATCACATCCTGAAGCTCAAGATGGATATTTGACTGGAGCAACATGAGAGAAAGTAAATGTGGTGAATAGAGGCAGATTGATCTGAAATATAGACAAAGGTGGAAAGGTTACATCCTATGTCTGAACATTTCAAATTGAACCTGTGCTTAACTTTTCAGTAAATATGGAGCTCTGACATAAAATGAGCAATACTTGGGAGGTGGCATTTGATTACCCAAATAGTGTCACATGAAACAGCTGCTCATGCTGAATCTGAATGTGTTGCATTTTCTGGTTTTACTCAGAGCACTGTTTTTATTTAATAGTTAAAATGTTTCTGAGATTACTTTCACTCCATCCATCCATCCATCCCATACTCTTTTCGTTAGGATCCCCACCCCCTTGAGCCTGCTTTTCATTAAAAAAAAAGGCAACAAAATTTCCTTGCAAGCATTTGAATGTAACATGTAGTTTATCTTTTTTTTTTTAAAGTCTTGTTTCACAACATCTTTTCAGCTATTACTATTTGTAGCTTGGGCATATTTTGATTCCCTGTCATATAAAAATTAAAAGTGCAGAAGTGAGTGGAAAAGAAATAAAAACCAGAAGAATGCCTTTAAAAATCCCAAAGGTTTCATTTTTGTTAAAAGTGTATTGAAGTAGTACAACTGAGGTACTGAGATGCTTATTGGAATGCAAATGTTAAAAAAAACCTGTAAAAATATAAAACCCAAAGAAGAAAACATAGAGACACACAGACATGCACACATAAACCAGTGAGGACTAAGCAGGTTTACTGAGGCCAAAGGCTTTCTGGCTGAGAGTTCTAAATGCCCCTCCCTAAACTGCAAACCCCAGGATTCCAAAGGATGTTGAAAGTAGAAGAACAGCAGTATAACAGTGTAGTGTGGAAATGGCCTTAATTTTTAGAAATCTGATTGGAATCCCTGTGTACTCATTTATCATAGTGGTAAATTAACATTGTCTCCTCGCATCCCCAAGCAACTCCTCATATTGTGGGCAGGTCCTACACAAGCTAGGAAGAGCTCTGCCTATTACATATTGCGGAGCTGCGGTGCGGGGATCACAAGAAGAGTCTCTAGAGAGAGACTCTTGCATCCCCATTGCGTCAGGTCCGCAGCTGCTGCCTGCTCATGAGCAGGTAGCGCGAGAGCCCCTCCTCTTTCTTCTGCAGTGCAACCTGGGATTTTCCCAGGCTGTGCTGGGGCAGGAAGTGCAAGCGCCGCAGCTCCAGAGCTCCACATGCATGGCAAGTGTGCGTGGGGGCCCGGAGTGATGCGCGATCGTGCACCATTTTTGGCTCAAAGCCGAAAATGAAATAGTGCACAATCGGTGCCTGCCAGCCCCTGGAGTATCGTGAGATTGCGAGTGCATCATGTGGACTGCTCCTCGCAGTCGCACGACACTCCAGGGGTCCTTTTGCATGGTAAATGCCATGCGAAAAGGGCCTGAGTTAAGCTCCTCTTAACAGAAAATGGAGCATAACACAGGAGCCATGTAATCTAGATATCTGTTAGGCTCATCTAATAATTGGGACAAGCATGGTTACAAGTCTAACTTCCTCTTTGGAGCATAAAATGAGATTTAATTATTTTCAAGATGATTATCAATTACAATGGTCCTTGAGAAAATTAGATCTATTTAGCTTCACTTTTTTCTCTTTCTCTTGTCTCTGTGATAGAGTGAAAGAACCACTTTGTTAAGAGGGAAAGATCAAGAAAGCATGCCTGTCAGATTTCATTCATTATGTTATCACCTTTCTCATTTGTAAAATGCTGGGTCCATATTTCTTGGGGCTCTTGGGCAAGTTACACTTAGAAGACCACTTTTGTACAGTCCTCACCTTTTTTTTGTTTTGTTTTGTTCACCAGTATCTCTGGTCCAGTGCACACAGACAGAGGCAGAAATATAGGCAGAACTTGCTCCTCCTTGTTTCCATCACTGCTCCCTCAGTTAGAGGGGACAGGTGAACAGACAGCTTATCCCAGTAACACCAGCATATAATGCAGGTCTGTCATCTATTCTATCAATACTTTGGACTGTCTGATACTGTCAAAGGAGTCATTCTTCTTACAAGACCTGCTCCAGCATTATATTATAATTACAACTATAACTTGAATAGTTGTTGTTGTTGTTGTTGTTGTTGTTCTTCAAGTCTTTTCTGACTTATGGCAACCCTAGGTCTAAGCTATCATGGGGTTTTCTGGGGCTGAGAGTGTGTGACATGTGCAAGGTCACCCAGTGGGTTTCCATGGCTAAGCAGGGAACTGAGCGTTGCTCTACAGTGTTATAGTTCAAAGCACGACACCAAGCAGGCTAGTTGAATAATTACTGTTAAAGAGGAGGGTGGTGGCTTGTTTGCCTAGGTCTAATGGTTCTAAGGTACAGGACAATAGCTTTTGATTGAATATTAGATTGAACATTTAACATATTGACAGTGAGAAGGGTTTGGCAATGGAAACAATTGCCTAGAGAGGTGGTGAGATGTCCTTCTCTGGAGGTCTTCAAAAAGAGTCTGGACAACTACCTGCTGGGGATGCTGTAGCTGCAGTCCCTGCACTGAGCAAGGGGTTGGATCTAATGGCCTACAACCCCGTTTCCAGTGCTATGATTCTACAATTCTGTCCTTAAAGCGATGCCTCAACAAAGAAAGCCTGTGGAACAATTTTCACAGATTCAATAAAGAGAATGCAGTCTTTCCACACAGACATGAAAAGTCTGGTATCAGAGGCCAGCAGCCTGAAGTTTTCTGACAGGAAAAAAAAAAAAATCACCAGGATCATCCTGGTGGGGCTTTCATGGTAGATCACAGACAGAGGATCATGCATGCAACCAAGCATGCTATGAATAGACTTGATTAAGTTGCACAGATGGACCCAGACATAAAAAGGTGTGCTCTGTGGAGTTTAAACAGATGGATACACCATGAGGAGTCCAGAGCTGTTGCTGTCATTGCTACTGTAAGGGCATACACCACATACTGAGAGCAAACATTTTTATTTTCTTCGAATTGTCAGTACCTGCAATTTTATGAGATAATTTTCTTTTATCTTAGATTTTTTTTTTAAAAAAAAGTAAACTTCTGGAATGAGCAGGTCTTAAAACATCAATTATGGAAGAGGAGCACAGCTGTAGTATCTCTAAGTATGGGGTAAAATGGCACAGTTTAGTAAATATTTATTTTGTCCAGATGGAGCTCATGCTATGATACTGGTTAAAAATGACTAATATTCGCCTACTAAATCACTATTTAATGATATTTTCAAATCAGAAGGATTTAACTGACACACTGTGATTATGGATGGGTAAGAATATCTTTTCCATTTTTGTGTTTAGGTGAACATTTTACGTATTCAGAGACTTACATGGGTTTATACAAAAATTAAAATAGCAATAAAAACAGTTTGAGCACAGCATCTCATTTGCAAACAGCTGAGAGTTTGGAACACACACACAATTAGCTTTCTCAGCAATCCAAATGTTTTCCTCAAAAGGAAAATCTCAGCCACTTTTTACAAAATGATGAATCAGGCATATCTTTCTGGGAAGGCCCCTTGGAGTGAGTGTGTTTCATAGGGAAGAGTTGTAAGAATGTAGGTCTAGATCAAGTGGTAGATTTATGGGTGATTTGTAGATAAGCAAAGACCCCCCCCTTTTTTAGTTTAGTTTTAGTTTACTTTAACAGCTGCAGCAATAACTCTCTAGCTGGTGGATCTCAGGGTTCTACTGTTAAAAAGAAAAATCCCAAAGTATATTCTGCTGCTGTGAAGTCTGCCCACACCTGCAACACAGTAGATTATTGTCTCCCATTGTTCTAGTTCAACTACTTAAAGGATATTTTTGTAGAGTTTAATGTGGGAATTTCATTCTAATATTGTAAACGTAACTATACTTAACTCTAATGGATTGTAGCTACTATTTTAATCCTAAACTTCTGCAGAATATGGAATTAAATATAGCTTATGATGCACAATTTGTGTATGTATGTTTTCATTGCTTTCAGCAGTAAGCATAACCAAAACTTGCAATGTAGTTTTTTTTAAAGGAACTAGTTACTTTACTCATTAGTCTGATCACCCAGTGGGATGTTACTGTTACAGTGTTCCAGAAAGTTAAATTACTGAGACAGTGCCACAGTTGCTGTTGTGTCAGTGAAACATTCATGAAGATGCTCTCAAATGTTTTCTGGTTCCCATTTTGGTCTGCTGTTTTGGGCAGGCAGTCTGATAAGGCAATCCTCTTTCCTCTCCTACTACCTTGCTTCCACGCTTATTCTGTCTGTTTCTTTCTGGAAGTGGCAGCAGTCCACATTCCTCCACTAGTTCTTTGGATACCAAGACCCTTTCTGCACAGCATTTTCCATGTGAAAGGGCACGTGGAGTGTCACATGATTGGGAGGAGCAATCTGCACGACGCACTCACAATTGCACGATGCTTCAGGGGCCAAAAATAGTGCGTGATTGCACATTGCTCTTGGGCCCCGCATGCACTTACCTGGCATGTGAAGCCTCCAGAGTTGCGCTGGTCATGCTTCCTGCCCCAGCAAAGCCTGGGAAGGTCCCAGGCTGCACTGTGGAAGGAAGCGGTGGGGCTCTTGCATGAGCAGGCAGCTCGTGCAGAGCCAAAGGACCTCAGACATGAGAGCCTCTCACCAGAAGCTGTTTGCACGATCCCCGCATGCAGAGCTGGAAGAAGGTAAGGTACGGAAAGGGCCCAAGAAAAAGACTAAACAAGTGGAGTCCCTGTCATACGTAAGCTTTTCTCCTGTGAGTATAAGGCTGATCATCTTGAGATACAAATTATAATCAAGGTAACTGTAAGGGCTGCAAAGGCTGAACTGATGGCACAAGGGAGTTAACATATGTACCACATCCTTTTTGTAACTGTAGGAGGAATTCAGAATCAAGGGCAAGCATGAGTACGCCAGTCTACCCAGCTGTTATTATCTTGTATTCTCAATTAAGTTAGCAGAAAACTATAGAAAGTGTGCTGTAAAGCACCTTGAAGAAATATAATATCTTAATTAAATTCCAGTGTACCTTTATTTTAATCAAAAGTTACATACCAACATCACATATTCACCCATACAAACAAAATATTAAAGACTGTAGAATGAACCAGAACATCTCAGGTTTTTTTCCATATGTTTTTGGACTTACTTTTAGCTGGGATGCATAACAATAAACGGTGGACCGTAGGAACCACAATTCAATATAATATGTTGTGTTTAGGAATTGTTGATCTTTTCTATCAGATGAAGAACCACCAAGCAAATAATTTAAGGAATGCTGTTATCATTTGTGGGAATCACCTTCTTCTATCATTACCATCCCAAGTTGGAAGTATAAAATCCCAGGTTGGAAGTATAGGTAGAAATGAAAACAGTATTTTAAAAATATTCAAAAATGTTCAAAAGCATGTTTCTTCTTTGTGGGCTCTGTGACTCACACAGATGGGGGTCATCTGCATCTGGTTGTAATTGCCCTTGAATTTTCACACAGAAAACAGTTCTATTTGCAAAGAGATCAATATTTCTACATAGAAACACGATATTTTGTGTAAAAAATGTTCTTTCCTATGCAGAAAAGTACACACACAACAACAAAATATGCAATTTTCCCCACAGAGTAAATCCTGAATTGCAAACAGTTTTGAAAAACCCAGTGGATTTCAAATACTTTCCTACAAAGGAAAGAAAATTGCTAAAATTACTCATTGCTTCCTCAAAAATGAAACAGGTGAAAATTTGTATTCCTAATTGCAGTCATTTCACATCAATATGCTGGAGCAAATAAAGTGCTATTTTGTGATTTATGCATTGACTCCTAGCTCAGGTATCCTTAGTGGTCTTAGCAGTGAAGTATCTTTGCCTTCCCTATACGTGAAGACCAATAAATGCAATCTAGTACTACTGTAAAACTGATGATATTTCAGAAATAGATTCTTATCGGAATTTTTCTCTTTCCAATCTGTGAACAGTTTGTTATCCGTTTGTAAAATTCACACATATAACAAGAAGAGTACATATGCAAACAAGAAATATTTTTGTTCCACTAAATAATTCAGCTTTAGGTTATATGAGGTAAACTTGTAAAAAATGCATCAAATGAATAGAATGAAGATATCACCCCATCTCATTTGTTCTAGTTTCGGCAGAATATGAATGGTCCCCTTTTGATGTTACTGGCTCTAACTATTTCGGTCTCTACTCTTTTAGGGTAGGTTTTTGATTCCCTTTTTCTGAAGCAGGAAAAGCTAATAACAGGTTAAAATGACCTAGCTTAAAGAGTTTTTATCAAATTTGTCAGCCACCATTTGTATCTAGGATGAAAACCTGAAGCAATTTTGTGCAGCTGAGATACTGAGCATTCATAGCTGAGATTCATAGCTGATGTATGCTGTACTATACAAGTAATAAAAGAATATATAAACAGTTGGCACTGCACATGATTAGGAACTCTTTCAAATATTATTCCATATCAAAATGCCATGCTGCATGCTTCAAGTGACATTGTATTCTCATTTTCAACATAACCCTTTTTCAAGAGGACATATAGACAGATAGCTTTTAAGAAAGAAGCAAAATTATCATATATATGTTCAGGAAAGTAGGACAAAGTTATGCCATATGTTTTAAATGGAGATTATCTAAAGGGATAGCCATGTTACTCTGTTGCAGCAAAAAACAACAGGGATCAGTTTATTATAGCTTTAGCATAATGGGCATGGAAACTCAAGTGATAATGTTTGTTGAAATTATGCAGTAGCTCAACACTTGTGTTAATCTATGTTTGTTTTAATCCATTTTTGGTTTTAGTCTCTGTTGTAAGTTACCACGAGCCCCATGCTAGGAGAAAGATGGGATAAAATAAAATAAAAATTAGAAGTTTACAGTCAAGGATACAATTAATGAATGCCTACTGCAGATGCCATCCACTTTTCTTTTATTTTAGGGATTTGCTTTTGCACCTCAACCTCCATGTTCCATTAAGCTAGTAAGAATATCATCTTAGCAACCTTATGATAGGTGACACAGTTCAGAATCATTCAGTCAAAATGTTTTTTTCTTTAAGATGGTCTCCTTTATTGTATTCTAAAATAATGAGCAATAAGTAAGTAATTTGCATACGTTTATTTTTAAATAGTATTTTTCATTGGTTTAAGAGCCTTTTCCTTACACTACTATCCTATATAAGCTGCCTTGGGTCCCATGGGAGAAAGGTGGCATATAAATAAATAAATAAATAAATAAATATAAATTTTGTTTGTTTCATTGCTATCCTATATAATTATTAATTTAAGCATTAATTTAAAAATACCTCAGGAAGAAACAACTTGGTTATGACACTTCTTGGGCACATAATATGAAGTAGGTACTGCATGCAAATGTTTGTTTCATGTTTGTAGTCTAATCAAAATGAAAAACACAAAGGGAAGTTGTGAGAAAAAGTGATAAGGCAAGATTGGTTAGAACCAAGAGTAAGACCATGGCCAGTAGTTATATCAGTAACAACATCTGTATGTGTTTCACCCCTGACTTCAATATCTGCACACTGAAAAAAGGGTAGAGAGAAATAGCCTCATCCAAAAGTTTTTCTTCTCTGTTCTCTAAGGACACAGATCTTAGAATAGGGTAGAAGAATGTTTGATTGTTGGGGGCAGTCAGTTTGATAGATGGTGGCTCAGAGGTCAATGAGCAATTAATTGTGCCAGAAACAGAGCCAGTAATAGATCAAACTATCTTGGAAACACCCCCATCAGCTGAAAGACAAGCTGAGATAGAGTTGTTACAACCAGTGCTAGAAAGAAAGGGGGTAGCGATGATTTAGAGGAATTAGATCCACCTTTGCCCCCAGCCCCCAATCATGGAGACAGAAACAAGCAGCTCAGAAGGAAACCATTTTGACAAGATTAAGAAAACAGAGCAATGATAAGTAACACCTGTTTTTGTCAGCTATATAAGTCCATCAGCATAGCTTGCTGTTTGCTTGTAGCAAATTGCTACTCAAGCTCCCACAACTGTTGTGGTTCTGCTCTCTTGATCCTTTTGGACTGACCTTCAGCATTCTGGACACTTTGGATTTAACCTTGACTTCTGCTTGGCTCAGTGTTTCTACTGATTGTTTGCATTGGATACTGCCTCCCCCTCTTGGGCAAGTACTCTCTCCTTCCTTCCCTTGCTCGCAGAAAGGCACAAGCAGGGAGCTGAACTTTGACAGTCAGGATCTCCATTCTCAAAAACATTAACTGATCTAAAGAAAGAAAGCTACCTGGAGGATATATAGAAGAATTAATTTTCAAAGAAAATATACAGAAAAGAATGAAGAGAAAGAAGCACAGATCTTAATGACTTTTGGAGATCAACACAGTGAGTTTAATAGGAAGCAGAAAAATATGATCACAATGGCAAACAGATAAGATTATAAACTCTAAAATACGAGACATAGCAAAAAGTTCTGAAGCAAGAAGCTGGAAGACCAAACCTTAATCATCCCTTTGAATTGCACTGAGTACACAGTTTCTGAGGAACTATATAGTTGCTGTTATTTATTTACTTATTTAATTTATATGCTTCCTTTCTCTCATATGGAAGTCAAGGTGGCTTACAATATAAGAAAAACAAAAGGGCTTAAATGAGTGGTTCTCAAATAGTGGGGTGTGACTCTAAGAGGGATGCAACAGTTTCTTGGGGCAAGGCACAGAAGAAAGTACAGCAAGTCAGCATGCAAATAGAGCTTAAGTATTTAGAACAAGACTGTTGCTAAAGAACATCAGGAAAGTTAGAAGCAGAGTTTTCTGTCTTTTGACTAGGGGCAAGCCACTTTGGCTAGCTTTTCATACAGGTGCCCCCATCCTTATTTAACCCTCTGTCCATCTCACACTCTCTTCCTCCTTCACTGGTAAATCCTTTTTTCCACCTTCTTGCTAGACAGCTATAATGGCTGCTTTCTTCAACCTCCTCTCTCCCTCCTCAAGGTTTGTGCTTTTCCTTGCCTCCTTTCATCTCAGCCCCTTTCAAGGGAAGGGAAATGTATGCAGTCTCCACCCATGATGTGGCATGGGAGAGTGGGATATTTCTTTTGGAGTGGGGAGAGCATGACATGGTCCATGAGGGAGCATGGGGGGGGCAGGTGTGGCAGCTGCCTCGGGGAAAGGAGGGGTGGGAAAGATGGCATGCTTTGGCAAGTGCTGGGGGAAAGTGTTTTTGGTTCTTGGTGTCAGGGACTGTTTCGGAGAAAGCATGTGCTCACAATTCTCTTCCCACATGAAGAAGCCCTTCTCCTCTGCTTCTCCCCAGGCATTGTGGGGACCTACATTCCTTGACAAAGGAAGAGGCATTTCAACAGGACATTCCCTGTTTTTGTTTTTTGTTTGTTTTTGCTTCCTTTCCTGTCTTTGCAGAGAGGTGTGAATGAAAGCTCTGTGTGCACATGGGACAAGTTGATATTTCTCAGTTGATTCACTGTTTTCTTCTTCTCTATACACTCCCAATTTCAGACTAATATCTTACGTGCACTTTATCTGTGCAAGTGCCTGTCTCTCTTCCCCATGCCTGAGTAAGGAAAAAAATTAGGAAATGTGCTGTCTACTTATCTACACTTTAGACAGTTGAAATGTGACATTCTTCAAGAATCCTGTTGAAAACTTTACTTTGTTGACCAGCTAAATCATTTGAGTTTTGCAGTGGTAAACTACTGACCCCCTTCACTTTTAAGAATGAAGTAGAGATAGAGAGATCCTTGGTTGTTGCCCAAACTGCAGAGCCTTGTTTGCTCTCTAAACTGCGTAGAATAGAAACTTATATATAAGCAGGGTGGGGGTGGGGAGCTGTGGCTCTCTGTGGCCAACCTGTGGCCAGTTGGTATTGGGTTGCAACTTGAATTGGCCTCAGACAATATGCCAGATTGCCCCACACAGTTTCCCTCCATATTCTTATATGTCTATGCTTTAGCACTTTTAAATCATTTTATTAATCAATATTTTTAGTGTATACATTGCCTTATAGTCCTCAGTGTAATTCATTATTACTGCCAAATTGCAAAGGAATAGGCTCAGGGATTTTTGTGCAAAAGCAGCCTTTCCACTTGGACGATAGCCGAAAGAGGACATATTTAAGCCTGTTATTGTTGAACATTGTTCTGAAAATGTCAGAAGTATCAAAATACTCCTTAATAACAAGCGTACCAAATATCAGCAGAATAGATTTAGCAGTTTATATTGGTGAAAGGTCCTCAAGGAAGAGGGACGAAGGAATATTTTCTCTTCCACCTCCACTATGTTCCCCCCGCCCTTATTGTATGAAATAGTTTGAAATACAGGCAATCCTGGGCAAGAAAGCTGCAGAGGTTCATAAGGACAAAGTGGGGGGGGGTCAGGAGGGAAGAATGGACATTTTATGGTCTCATCCTTTGCCCAATCTATCTCATCTTAAAGATTAAGCACTGAAAGCAAGCCACTGACAACAGAACATCATCATCTAAGTCCCCTAAATCCTCACTCAAAAGTGTTCTCCCTCCCTCCCCCATCTCTCTCTGATAAAAGGATGCTGGAATCAAAGTAATCATCCTTTCCATAAGTCACAGAGAGCCCTTGGAAAATATGGTAGGATTAGAAATGTTTCAGGATTAGAAAGTAGCTGCTCATCCCATGCCTCCCCTCCTCTCCTGCATTACACCCTGGGATATTTCAGAGGAATGAAACCTAAAAGATTTTGGTTCAGGAGACCCAACCTTTCCAAATCTAGAGTCCTCCAGGCTGCAGGAATTAGTTTGCATGAGTTTTGGTTGCTTCCAAGGGAAGCTTTGCCTCAATAAATACCGGGACTAGTCTGAAGGGACCAGTTTTGGCTCAAATTCCAGAGTCTGCCAAATCTATTCCTATGAGCAAGCAAAACTCTTTGCGACTATTGTTTTAAAAAGACAATGAGATCTTTTTTTCTGACAATCTATCAGACTGGCTGCTACTAGCAGTGCCTTACTGTCATTTCTACAGTTTCATGAAGAGAATCTGATCTGTGTCTTGTCTATTGAAGCCTCTATCGTAATAAGGTTAGCTCACCTATTCATCCCACCATTATTCCCAAATGTAACTTGACTAGTAATAGATATTAATCGCAGTCACCTCCCCTGGGACCTGAAGAGCTGAAGCAATAAAAGTGTCTCTGAGCCAAGATAATATAGTAACATTTTCTAATCATATTTCTAATTTCACTATCTAGTTATATAAAAGCTCTGATTGGGGAGCAAGATCACACAGCCTACGAGATAATAACGAGTCATTCAGACACTCTGGTTCGGAAATTGCAAAGTGGCTTGAAAAGCTTACATAAAATCCCTGAAGTTGTATTGCTGAGGTATTTTCAGAGAAATACAAATGCTTTCGCAGAGGAGGATGGGGGAAAAACATCGAGGCATGTATACAATATATTTTCATGGCTTTGTCAGTATTTTCACCAGAATGTTGCACTGTAGAGACAGACTTCTGTCTGGAAATGCACAGTGCTATTAGGCACTTTCCAAAGCTAATACTGCATTCTTGATGCTGAACATGATCGCAAGGTCTACAGTTACTTTGTTCATATTGACATATCCCGCCTTTCATCTGTTTAATTCCATATGTTGCTCAAGTCATATGTAGTACAGACAGAATAAGCAAACAAAAAATAAATGCCATAGCACAGAATGAGTAACACAGACAGTCTCAGGACAAAAGTCCTGAGAAGAAACTGTATACACACAGGTCTTACCTCTAGCAGAGTGAGACCATGACTTTCTTTCTTTATGTGTCAGCTGTTCCATAGAAACTATTCTACATCTTAGGTTTTACATGGTCCACATTCTGTTCTGATTACATTGAAGCCTTTCTGACATAGTGCTGTACAACAAACATATTGTAGATATGTTTCTGTACATATAGAGGCATGCTTCAGAGGTTTATCTGTTACCCCACCTACATGCTATGTCCTGAGGATCATAATTATTTTATATCAAACATAGTGAGCCATAGAGATCTACTGGAAGGACATGTAGGCAGTGCAGCTATGGAGATAGGTCAAAGGGTAGCCCTGTTTTCTGTCACACTTCCTAGGTGACCCTCAAAATGGTTCTCACATTCCATTAGAATGGATTATCAGCAAGAATAACACCAACAGGAGGTCTCTGGGAACAAATAACCAGTGTAAACAGCCTGGAAAGTGATACCTTGGAGGCAAGCATCCCTAGATAAAATAACCATCTTGCAGGGAACTACAAGGTGTCATGTCCAAAATATAGCAGAGATTGTTCCCACAGCTTTGGAAGCATGCCCAGCAGCAGAGAATAACTTAGCAGCAATGCACTGTAGCCAGGAAAAACTCACCCACGCCAATTGTTTTCTTCCATCAAGGAGGCAATTTATTCTTCAGTTACAATGTGTACATATTTACAAGAATTTCCAGAAGGTATTCCAGCATCCCTCTGCTTGCTCTTTCTGACAGAGCCTCCAGCAGACACATCAGGCACTGTGTGCACTTGCTGGCTAGCTTTCAGCTATATTTATACTCTCAGTAGCTGATGTAATCCTGCCAACCTTTGCATTCTCCCCATACCTGATGCAACCTTCTCCCCGGTTGCTCATCAGCATGACTCAGCTAAAGTCACATGGCTCTCCACAGGTGCACTTAATGACCCACATCACAAAGTATTTTCTACAGGTTTGGTGCAACCTTTTCTTGACACAAGGATGTCTGGTTGTATTTTCTTTGAACTACAAAGCTGAGATCTATCTTCATAAAAATGCAGCCATCTGGTCCCAAGGACATATTTTAGCATTGTTCAGCACTATAACTAGGATCCCATTTCTCCTCCTTTTCAGAGTTCTCCCAGACTCGCAAACAATGCCTCTGCCAATGGAAACTCAGCCCTGCCCTCTGAGGCTGAGTTGGGCTTTTCGCTTGTCTTTTCCCAGCCAAAGACTTCTGGATTGGTACAGTATTACCTCCAAACCCTTATGTCTCTATCTCTCTTAATTTTCACCTCTTTCTAATTTCTATAGCCTCTTGTATGCTTGTGGGAGCTGAGTGATTGTATGGATTTTAACATCTATTTCAATAAAATACTTAAATTTGAACAGTTAGCTTGATTCTTTGTGATCCAACTCCATAAAGCTGGGCTCAAAATCCTTAATCACCCTGCCCTCTTTGCTAAAGCAATGTTCATAGCTAATTTTCCCCACAAGTGATAATTTTGACAGGCATTGGGAATCCCCCTAAGGGACTCCCAACAAGCAGGGTAACATATCCTATATAAAAATACAGTGGGGACATCTCTCCCCCTAATGTTGCAGCTCAGAGTGCTGCCCTTCAGGGATCTAGCCAAACACCTCTCTTTCAAGATAGTCCACTTTCTCTCTGTACCCCTTTTCAATAGCCAAGTCAGCATTGGAGACAAACAGGATATACTGCTTTGATAGCAAAGAGGCAGAGGAGTGTACCTTAACTAACAATTTCCATGCATTTTTGTGTGGGGCAGATCAATCCTAACCCTCTGATCTGCCAGTGTCAGGGATTGAAGCATGGAACCCTGGGAAAATGCCCAGACCACTGCAAGGCATTGCATCATACTCCAGCAGTGTGTATTGCAAGACATTGTATCAGGTACTGGAGTGGTGTGCAAAAGGTACAGGGTGGTGTGCAGACCCCTGTAGCTCATTGGTTGTAAATATGTATATAAGGCAGCAACATTCAGTTCATTTTGTCGGATGACCAAACCTGGTGCCTGGCTTTTGTCAGTCTGTTTTATGTTTTGTGTTCATGTACATATCGGAACCTTGAAGCTAAGATAAAGTGCCTCCTGTTTGGAAGAAAGCTTTTCCGTGTGAGTATCCTTCTTGGAAACAGGGTCGCTGCTGTCGGGTTGCTGAGAACCTTTTTTTCTGCTGTGTCTCCGTGGGGATTGAAACTCCCATCATTCCCCCAACAGCCAGATGATAGTAATTAGGAAGGAATAAGCATGCCCTGATAGCAGGGGAGAAGATCTCCTGGGGAAAATCATGAAAATGTAGCACTAATTACCCAGATGGAGGTGTTCTGGGGGTAAGAAGGGACAATAATCTTTGATACAATCAGTTCCTGTCCTCACTGGTTTCAGTTAGGAGATGAACAGGTTGCTTACCTGTAATGGTGGTTCTTCAAGTTGTCACCTGTGAACTCACACAAATGGTGTCATCTGCACCTGCACAGTATGTGGTTTAGAACTGTCTATGAAGGCCAATGTCTCTCAAGAAGATGTTGTTGAAATCAGGGTTGGTGCAGACAGTAGGTGGTCTTTATGCCCCAGGACCAAGTCAGGCAGATGTGTAGAAACAGATCTACCAGTAGAATTGGAGGCAAAAGGTGCCAAAGGGCCTCTTGGTGTCAAGTGCTGTCTCAACTGCAATACTGTTATGAGGTGGTATGCAGGGACCTGTTTTGTGCTGCCATATCAAAGGCATGAAACACTTTCTCCTAGGTAAGGCCTTAAGTCTAGCTGCTCCATTTTTTCTTTTCTGCAGTATAGAAGAGCTGACAGTATTGGGAGGCCCCAATGTCGTACCCCTCTCCAAGGCAAAGAAGGCCCTTGTATTATCTGTCCATCTTTGTCAGGGATCTTTCCTCCACAAGAGGAGTAGAATTTGAAAATAGCCACAGAGACCATAAACTAGTGAGAAAATTTGCCATTCATCTGCTAAACCAAAAAAAACAACAACAAATACTATTGAACAGTCCAAGTCTGAGGACATGCAAACCAACCATGTGATGAAGCAAAATGCAAGACAAGCTGAAAACTGTTAGATGAAGCTGAGGTAATTTGTCAAATTGTACTCTGAAAGTGAACTCTAAGAAGGCTCCTAATGGTGCTGCTTCCACAGTGGACAAAAAGGAACTGAGGATTTTGATAGGAAGAGCCTCTCAGAGAGTGGGCAAGATTACTGCCAAAATGCATGTCATACTGCTCTAGAAGGTTGTGAACTGTGCAGGTGCAGATGACTCCATTTGTGTGAATCACAGAGACCACAACAAATCTTTACTTTTTTATTTATTGCTTTAATACCCCACCTTTCTCCCATTATGGGACCCGAGGCAGCTCACAATATGTCAATGCTAAAAAGCTTCCTTGCTTAACTCTCTAGCCATTCTGTGCTGATTAGGCCTTATGAAACCAGTATACAACCTCCCCCTGCCCACAGTACTAAGAATAACTCTGTTAGTGAATTTTTAGGGCTTCCTGAAATGTACTTTCTCATTTTTAACTCCTAATTTGGGGGCTTCAAATTTAGCAGACATTTGGTAACTAGGTACCATTCTTATTGGAGGCAATGTTTATCATTAATTAGAAAGGAATGGCTTCAAAGAGACAAGAGGAGGCCTAAGAAATGAGTTAGAAGTTAGGAAAAATGATATCAAACTTTCCCTCATGCTATCCAGAATGTGTGCCATGTTTCAAAGGAAAATAGTAGGTAGCAAGAGTTAAAAATGCTGAGGTAATTTCACCAGTGGGAACAAAGAGGTTCTGGCTGTTATATGCTATGTATCACATTGATGTTGCTGTTTTCTAGTTTTTGCTTCCCTAATTTAGTAGATGAGAAGGTGACAGTGGACCTGAATCAAAAATTAGGGCTGTTTTGCTCTTTACTTTGAGGATATTTTAATTGTTCTCTTTTCTAGAGGTGATTCAAAAAGAGGGATGCACAAGAGATTTGCTGAACTCAGACCTGTATTTACACTGTGATAATGACACTGAAAAATGTTTTTTAAAATGAAGTGTTGATGGAAAAAATATTATTAGAGGTGACAATAATATATTGTGCAGTATACTTTCATTGGATTTGATTTCAAGTAACTGAAAAATACAAACGTAACCAAGAATTGGCCCTTAGGTTCAAAATGAGCAGGTGAAATCCTGATAAGTGCAAACACTGCATCTTAATAGGAGGCTATGAAATATATTACAATCTGTAAACAAATAAATAATGGTCTGAATCTTATGGTTAGTCATAACTAAAAAAGATGCATTAAATCAATGAGAATTGCCATTCAACAGGGGTTTCCATAACTCTAGCTGGAAATAGCCTGCACTGTTCAGACCATTGTGCCATTTTGCTGTAAGCGAAATGTTTTCAAAGAAAGTATTTGTTTTTTTAAAAAAGACTAAATATGGTTTGAGAGTGTTTAATGTTTGTTTGTTTAATACATTTCTATCCCCACATTGCTATAATTGTTATCAATTATAGCAATGAGAGCATGACAATATATAAGGAAAAAATGCAAGGAAACAGATGAAAAAAAAAAACAAACCAGCAGTAGCAACAGCTGTCTTGATACCTACAAGTGCTGTTGATTTAGCTTGCAGAATGGTGGTTCACAGCAATGCCTGGTCAATGCTTTTTCATTTTAAGGCAGAGGCAGGATTTCAATGGACCTGTAACATTTGGGAGAAATAGAAGATATTCCTTGAAGCTTTCTCCTTGTCCTCGGAGCTGCTCTCTTGTGGTTGCACAAAAAGGAATCAAAAGCACACAAATTCCAAAAGGCTAACTTTTAGTGTGCTGCTCAAGACTCTTTTGAGGAAAGCAACTCCAGTCCTTTGACTGGAAATGATCTTGCCCCAGACAGTATTGTGATGAAATCCACAATAAATATTCACATTCATACATACAGGAAGTAGTTTTGCATGCATGCATAATGGACTGGATCCAGGATTTGCTTCCTTTAATGACAGAAAGCCATCTCCCTTGACCTTAACTTGACCAAAGTGACCTGGGAATGTACCTGGAAGCTTCAGTGAGAATTGAATTAACCAACATCCATTTATAAACACACCAACACACAACACATCATTTTACCTATGCAGATCTTTACTATCTGGCGTATCAGAAGGAGAATATTTATGTTCCAGGTCTTTGAACTTAATTACTGTCATAATATCTAAAAATAAAAAGTCATATTGGTTGCCAGAAATGAAGATGTACCCCTCAGTTCTTTTAATTCACTGATACTAACACTACATATGAATGACAGATCAAACAAGTAAATAGGATTGGTTGATGCTCAGAGACCCAGAGTCTAAAAAGAGATGGAGCACATTCTGTGGGAAAAAATAGCTGTTTACCAATTTTTTTTTCCTGTCCTCAAAACTGAATCAGAACAAGCTTCAACAAGCTACTGCAAATGGCTGTTTTTTTGTTGTTCTGTGCCTTAAAGTTGACTCCGACTCTTTGTGATCCTAGTATAGGGTTTTCTTAGAAAGATTTATTCAGAGGAGGTTTGTCATTGCCTTAGGCTGTGAGACTGTGACTTGTCCATTTGGGCACCCTGTGAGTTTTCATGGTTGAGCAGCAACTGGAACCAGGGTCTTTTGGAGTGTTAGGCCAGCACTTCAACCACTACATCAACCTGGATCTCAGTGCAAATCACAGAGGTTTGTAAATTATAAATATAACATTTTGCAAGAATGACAGGCCTTGTGTATCCAGAAGCTTTAGTTGAAAAAGATGGGGGGGGAATTGGGGTTACTTATGTGTCTTTCATTTTGTGCAAATGGCTGAACGGGGTACTTACTACTTCTTTTGTGTCTCTATGAAGAGGAAAGTAGAGACCCTGGCAAGAGAGAGTGTCCCCACAATGCAATAGTCAGGGACATTTTGTGTGTGTGATGGAGCCTAGCAGTGAAAGAAGATATTACCCAGATGCAAATTTGCAGCAGGCTACTGCTCTGGAGGGCCCCCCAACCCTTTACTGCTGCATAACCATGGAGGACTGCCTTCCTCTGCACTGGAAGGCAATCTGGCACAATTGCAATGAGGAGGATTACATTTCACTCATGTGGACGTGGGAACTCACCTTGTATTTAGTAGAAATATTAAAAAAAATAATTAAATGCACAAAATGGACTCGTTTTAAAATTTCAGATTCTTAATGTCATATTTAATTCTTTGCACAAGAAGCATCTGGAAACTGAGTCGAGCAAAAGTAAAAAGCTGCTAATAAGCTGGACAATTAGTGTTCATGCTGGTGACTTTGTATAGACTTTCTCAAATAACCCGAAGACTTAAGAAAATCTGTTCAGTACTGAGGCCTAGCTCCTAAAAATACTTACAGTAAGAACATAGGTTGTATCCAGATTTCAAAAGAGTGGTTCTTACCTTGGTTACTGGGTGATCTTGGTGGACACAGTATTCACTGATTCTTCCTTCTTTTTTCAACTTGGAATGCTGTTTTGGAGGTACTGAAGGAACAATATAGGAGATGCAATGGAAAGCTCCAGGAATTTATGAAAATTGCCTCCACCTATCCTTAGGTGAGAATGTCTCATGGATTTCATGCTCTTCTGTCCAATAGTGGCAGGTGGCTTTCATATCAGGGGGAATTCCCATAAGGTTTTAGTCCAGATTTTAAAGGAGTTAACCAGAGTCCTAAACTCCATCCTTATATAGGTTCAGCACCTTGGATGTCTCATTAAAATTTGAATTAAAATCTGGGGTGGCTTCATTGGCCCACTGACAAGGAAGCCACAACCATCAGTGCTTTTGTCAATGAAAAAATCCTTCTGTTGATGGAACGGACATTCTGGATCAGCCAAATGAAATTTCGATGAAAATTCATGGTGCATGAAAGGAAGCAATTCTGTAGAATACACATTAACAATTTAGAGCTAAAAAGAAAGTCATTTTAAGACTGGCAGTTGCTGTAAGGGTTGCACAGTTATACCATTTTCTCCTTGCATAACATTATGGTGTCATTTCACAAAGACTGAACCAAAAAATATTATGAAAGGTAAATAAAATACACTCTGCACATTTATAGCACAAGTGATCTCTTCTTACTCTTTTTCTTTCTTTCTTTCTTTTTTTCTTTCTTCTTCCTTTTTTCCTCAGCAGATAAGAAAATATGACCATGTTTTATATCTAGGATGCAACAGTGGACTCTAATTATCCTGAACATTACCAACAGTAGGGTTCCAATTTTGGATTACTGTCATGAGAAAGATGTGTATGATGCCAGTGTTGCACTCTTTGGGGCATGGGTTTAAAAGGCTTTTTATTTGCACAGGCATTTTCAATTTGTATTTATATTTCTAGCTAGAAGTATAGTTTTTATGTCCCCAAGTTTTCTGCACTGGTGCTTCACTTTTATGCTTTTCTTGTATTGACTATTTGATTTTTAAAAAATGTCTCTCACTGTGAACTCTCTCTCTCTCTCTCTCTCTTTGTGTGTGTTTTAAATAAATATTCATATAAACATTTAAAATGGTACCCAGCCAATCGAGTGAAGAAACCTTGGGTCTGTTCACCTGTCAAGGCCAAATCTCTTTATAGTAAAAAAAAACCCACACCCAATGCCACAATTTCTTTAAAGATGTCTGTGTCTTCTTACATAATAAAGTGAGAGTCAGCTTGGTGTAGTGGTTTGCACATTGGGCTTTGACTCTGGAGACACGGTTTTATTCCCTGCTTGGCCATGGAATCCACTTTCAGTCTCCAGAAAACTGCACCTTAGAGTTGCTATAAGTTAAAAGAATTAACAATAGAAATAGATTAAAGGGGATGTGAAAAATATTGAATTAAATGTGAAATTATAACAGTTGAACAGATTTATAAATTTAAGGGCAAAGGTGCAAAATAACAATGAAAGTTAGTATTGCTTAAGAGAAGAGAAAAAAAGAAAAAGAAAAAAAAATTTTTTAATTCACTATTAAAAAGTATATCACGGTGTGTGGGTTTAATTTTGGTTTACTCTCGGTTTTGTTTTGTGAAATTAGTTTATAATTAAAAATAAGAGTTGCTATAAGTTGGAAACAACTTGAAAGTACACAAAAACAACAACAACAACATACTATTTTCTGCATTTGCCTGTAATTTCCAAACCTGCTGTTTAATAACAGTAACATTACAATTGTGAAATAAAGATAAGATTTACATAAACTACTTAATCTTCCTGTCAGAACAAAGTGGAGGTATAATGTCAGTTGAACATATTCATGCTCTGTGAACAGGACACAAATTGTGTGTTAATTGGCTTCCATTTATTCACTGCTTATGGTCATCTGTGATGATCATTACACATTTAGGTGAACTTGACGTGAAGGCTATAAATCAAATTTATAAATTAATTAAATTAGGGTTGTTTTTTTTTAATAGAGGCTTGCTCAGAAAGCCACACAGAAAGTATAAATATTTCAGTTTAAGATGAAGTCATGGTCTTAAAGGTATCACAATCATACTTCAATTATGTAGTATCAGATAACTAGAGGTAATAATGAATGTATGTTTTAAGAACATTTAAAACTTAATACTTAAATACACTTACCACTTAAATATACCAATCTAAGGGAAAGGGAAACAGATAACCAGACTCAAATTCACTATACATTTTCAGAGTGGCTTCCATACATACAATATGAAACAATGAGTTTGTTATAGCATAAAGCACTTGTGGATTGCAGCTCACAACATCCAATACATAGTGTTAATTAGAATGTACAGTGTGTGTGGGGCGTATATATACATACATATAGTGTGTATAGTTATAGAAAATCAGAAATAATGGATTTATTTCACACTGCAGATGGCATCCTATTGGTTAGTTTCAACTGGAGTCGACTCATTCCATCAATTGTGTGTTAATTTGCAGGTAAACCTCAATGATTCAATGGGATTACTCTAGTCAGGACCAACAGTTGAAGTTAGGCCAACATGTGTTGATTGTCTTATCATAGATCTACTGGATACTTGTGTCATCAGCTATGAATGCCCAGTGTTAATAATGTAATTGTTATGATCATGACTTTGTACATTAGTTTCCCTGTCTACAGTCCCATCCTGAACTATATGTACTATGCCTGTATCTAAACATTGGGATAACACTCTGTGCATCTAATGAAGTGATCTCTTTTAGTCCACAAATGTTTGTGTTGTAACGAATCTGTTCATCTTTAAGGTGCTGCAGGGTTCTCTGTTATTTTTTGCTGTTTTGACTGCCTTAGACTAACATTTGTAAATATAAAAGAATAATAATGTAAAACACAGTAGCAACCTCGCTAAATGACACAACTTCAGAAATGAAAGTGTTTTTATTTGACATTGAAAAATTGGCACAACAAGGGGCCATTTGCAATATGTGTATGTATATATGTATGTGTGTGTGTGTGTGTATAAACACTTTCCAAAATGCACACTACAAATACATAAATGAGTATATACTTAAAAAGAGAAAAACAGAAAAAAGAACAATATCTAAGCATGCAAAAAATGAATTGACATATGAATTAAAAAGCAACAAAGAAACAAGAAAGAAAAGGGGGAAAATAAAGAAAAAGAGAAAACAAAAAGGAACTGACCTCCCCCTTCCTTTTGACAGAATATAGCCTATCCCCCATTCCAAGCCTCTCAAGAAAAGAAATATAACCTTTGTTTCTTCTTCCCTCCCACAATTTATTGTTTCTAAAAGAAAATATAAAATTTCTATTTTTGTTAATGTGCGTAAGACCATATCCGTATTCCCTCTTTCAGCTCCTTTGATTCTATTTCAACATATGTGCATAATTTTAAAAATACATCATAAATGACCTTAATATTGCTAAATCATAACACAACTAATTTTATAAATACTGCTAACTGACCTAACCACTTATTTTTTTCACTAGTTAATAGTTTCATACATACCTATGTCCTAAATACATCTATACCGTCTTGTATGCTAAAGACCATTACAAAAGTTCATAGACCAACTCAGCTATCATCCTTAATCCATAGCATATTAACCTATTTTAACCAAATCTTCATCTTAAATTTGATACCCCAGTTCACAGAAAATATCTTTTTCCTCCTATTTTCTAGCATAGCATTTTAAAAACACTATCCTGAACAGCACTCTTATTTCAAACATATTTCCTTCTACTTCAGTTTCACAGAGTAAATCAGAACTCACTTGTGACTCCAACAAAATCACAATTGTGAAACAACATCCTTTTTTGCTTTTTGTTTTGATTTTGTTCAATTTGCATAGAGATCCCAATTAAATTTAACCCATGAAGACAATCTCCCTTTCATCCACAAAACCCTCCTGGTCATAAATCATCCCTAAAGCAGTAACTCCCTCCTTGAGTTCTGCTTCTGTTTTTCCTTGTCTTTCCATCTTGTTTCAATTCCATGTCCACTTTCAAATCTTTCTCTGTAACTTCTTCTGTATTTGCCCCTCTTGTCTGATTTCAGTTCCTTGAATTCTTGCTTCACAATGTCAATCATGCATTTAACATCTCAAGGTATTTGCTCCATTATCCCTTGTAGAAGCCCCTCTAACTGCTAAATGGAAGGTTTCATTTTCAACTAGGCCAGCAGTTACTAAGTTAACAATTTGCTTCCCTGGAATCTGCCTAGGTCCTGCCAAAACAAACAGTGCCAGCTTATGCTTTAATTTCTTTTGCTTTCCTTATTAGTGTCCAACATTCTTTTGCAAGTAAAATACAATTCAATCTATTCAAAGAATAAATACACTTAGTGACGGGCAGATCCTCCCTGTTTTATTGTTTTAGGATAGCAATAGACTGAGGAAATAGTGATAGTAGGCTGTTTGCTATTCCCAGGCGCCAACCATTCCTTCTGGCTGGAATTTCGAAAGGAAGCTTTGGCATGATGACGTTCGTTCTTTTACAACTATCTTAGGTAGAAACTGTCTGTTAAAGTGTAAGGTGGGGGAAAACGTTCATTCCGAGCTTTAACGTCTGAAGACAGCATCCCTTACTATGTTACAATAAATCTTCTATTAAGTTTGTTGATCCGTGTAAGAGTGAATCTGTTCCTGACACTTAGGCCCTTTCTGCACGAGGCGAGGGAATCTCTCTGTGCTGTTACCTACTGCTTCTTCTCAGGTCCGAAGCAATGTGGACTGTCCCTGAAGCCCTTCCGCAGGGCTCCTCCTTGGTCCAGGGAGAATCGGAACAGTGCGAGGTCTGTAGATTCGCACTGCTCCAGCTTCCAAAATGGCAGCTTCCGGTTGGTTGTGGGTCCCGACCAACTGCTGAAGCTTGCCACGCCTAAAGCCTGCCCTCCGCAGATTGCAGGCTCGCATTGGTGCGAGCCTGCAAATCTGCACAAGGAAGCAGGAACGCAATGGCGCATTCCAGGAAAATAAAGACTTGTTTTTTCCGGTCTTTCAAAAACACGCTGGAGGGCCACTTGGGGTCGTTCTGGAGCAGACTGAGGTCTGGTAAGTAGCCCGCTCCTAGTCCACTGCAAGGTGCAGACGATCTCCGTGAGAGGACGCACTGCCTCGTTCTAATTGCCTGGTGCGGAAAGGGCCTTAGATTTTTAGTTCTTAGTTCTCTTTTTAAAATGTCAACTCCAGTATTTAAATTCAACAGTCCCGTCTTATGAGGCAAAGAAACTTACTCAGCTCTTGACTGCAGGAAGAATACAGCTACAAAAAGCTTCACTGGTAGGTTTTAATCAGAAGGTTTCTTCACTTTTATGTCTTCCAAAGTTAATTGAGGTTTGTTTTGTTTTGTTTTTTTAAAAAAAGCTGGTTGCTGGCATAAGGTTGTCAGATCTTATAATCTAAACAGCTGCATTTCAAAGCAAGGGCAAAATATTGTTCCCTGAGTCTTTCCTATTCACAGAACATTTATAGAAAAGTAAATGCAAATAATATGAGTTCCAGACCCAAATGGGTAATCCTCCACTCCCCTTTTGTCTAATGGGGAGGACTCCAGCCAGAGATCCCCCTGGCTGATACTTTACCATGAAAGCTCTCCTTGTTGCAGAGGTGCAATGAAAAGCCTATGCTGGGTAAGGCCACAAGAAGTCAAGTCCCACACTACATAATTATAATACTATATTCTGCATTAATTGCCACAACTACATCCTTTGGAATCCAGGGGTTTGTCGTTTAGTGAGGCACTACAGTGCTCTGGCTCAGAATACAAAATGCCAATCCCATGATTTCATAAGATGTTGTCATGGCAGTTGGTGTGGAATATAGCACTATAATTGGTGTGAAAGGGCCATGAGTGAAATTTCATGAAAGAATTATAGGCTCAGTGTGCCATCAAACCCAGGGGTTGAGGAATGAAGATTGGTTACATCTGGTAGTTTTCTAACAAGGGGTTTGTTGGTGCTGAATTTTGAATGAGATGAAGTGATGCAGTGTTGACTCCTACAAATCTTACTGGCTGAAATTGTGGCTGAGGGTCTGACGAAAGAATATATAAGCCATCCACCAATCAGGACAGAATTAGTGAGAAGTGAAAGCTGAAGATGAAGAGCTGAAAGAGCATAGAATATAGAAATGGTCATGAAGAGTTGGAAGAGAAACAGTAAAGCTGCAGCAGCAAGACCACAAAGCCATCTTGAGAACTAAAATCACTCAGGGAAGAACAGAAGGTCTACAAGAAACTGGGAGAAGTTCAGGAGGAGCAGACTTCTGAGTTGCAGTTTATGACAGAGATTCAAAGAAGTGGTCACTAGATCAGAGTGAAGTGTTCAGGGAAAAGTCAAAGTAGTTGTTGGAAGTCTTAGTTATCACATTCAAAATCAAGGTTTCATACCAAGGCCTCACCATAACATTTTTTAAATGAGGAGACCAAACGGGCCTAGAACCTCTGTCTTATTGAGGATAAAAATATTTGTGAATATTATTGTCCACTCATATTTTAATGAATATGGAAGATCATATTAATTAAAGACAAAACATACTTTTTATCATTTGAACTTTTGTAATTATTTATCATTTTAAGTTGATTTTATTGTAGGCTGCCTTAAGATCTTCAGAAAAGGGTGCAATAGAAATATTTTAATAAATAAATAAATGCTTCTGACTGATACAAGAGTGAGTACAAGAAGCACCAACAAAAATTAGACAGCTCTGTTTTGTTTCTGTATAGGACAATAGGTCTGCGTCCATGACAGGATACAAAGCAGGGTTGTCGTCTTTTTATACAGTTGATGTTCACTTGTCCACTCATCTCTTGTTCTCTAGCAGCAGTCTGAGGCTTTGTAGCTAAAAACAAACATCTTGAACTGTTTCCTTTAGGAAACTCATGCAGCCCTTAGATCAAAGCATTTCTAGTGACTGACTCATTTGAAGGGGTCACCATATTCTCCTCTATCTCTCTTTTCTTAAGTTGTAGCCATAGCAGCAAAAAAGATCTGCAAAGAGGACAAAAAATATTGGGTAAAATGCTTAGAGATCCAAGTACCTTCACATCTGCTTTCTTCCAAGCTGGTAGAGGAAGAGCTCCACATGGAACTGAGTAAAAATGACAATGCCCATATTCTATGGAAATGCTGTTTTTTCATTATTCAGGTGGATTCTTATAAAATGAAACAATTTTAATCAGTATTTATGCATGGTGAAACAACATGAGTGGAACAATCTTAGAACAGACAATGTTATTTTATTGGAACATCAGCTAAGTCCAATGGAAAGAAATTATTTTTACTTGACAATGCAACAGGCTGTGATTAGTAATCTTAGCATGCATGTAGCTGCTCTTATTTGCAATAGTGGAATAATAATTTCCTTCACAGCTGGCAGAGCACTGGATATTTGTTTCTCTGAGATAAAGTGTACCCTTCTGACAAGAAACCTTAGGTGTTCATAATGATACATTCCTTAAGTTGCAGTTGCCTTTCAGCTATGCAGGTAGCTTCAGCTAAATGATGAATTCTATTACATGCCAGGAGAGCAAATCACAGAAAAGCTAATTTGCTGCTTCTCTTCTTTAATAGCCAGGTACTGGAAAGTGTGGAACGCAGCCTTGAAAATGTAATAGCTTTAATATTATGGCCTGGATCCTGCTATCACAGAAGATTTATTCCTCAGTTTCTTAAGATCACTTGCCCTAAGATTGCATTACCCAGCTGTGAGAGGAAAGGTTACAGATGTGCACAAAAACATTCTCTTTTACGCACCTATAGATGGAACTGCACACATGCATGCTTGGTGCACATACTTATGTAAACACACACACACATTCAGAGAGACACCAATCAGTCTTGTATTAAACCATCTGAAATTCATAACTGGGGAAAATATGCAAATTAGTGGTATGTCATTTTTGCTTGTTTTGTTTTATTTAAATATGATGTTCACAGATTCACACAGTTGTTTCTCTTCTTTGGTTTTATGAAGCAACACAACAACAATGAAAAGAGGTTCTGTTGTCTCCAGAATCTTATCTCATTTTCAAGAGCAGCAAGTTTCTAGTACTTATGAAGATAGATTTGAAAATGCCAAACACTGAAAATCCAGAGATCTCTAGGATGGGTGAACAAGATGCTCAGTGGCTGACAGTCAGACTTTAGTGCCCTACTTAATGCTTTACCTTTTCCCATAGCTAGTAAATCCATAATGGCCCCATATATCTCTGCTCTTATATGGCTGGTATGAGCAAACCCCTTTCCCCGTTTTTGATGTGTATGCCTGGAACCTCCTGCTCTCTGAGTTAAACTTGCTTACTATCTTTAGCCCCATCAACTAAATGTTTCTACAACAGAGTATCCCCCTACCAGGTAAGTACCCTGGTCCAGGCACCACAATTTAACTTTTATCTACTTGACACAAAGTGCAAAAGCAGATGGAGAATTAATTAAAGGATCAGTGTGGGCATCAAACTAAATATCCCAGTACCATATCCCAATATCCAAAGTTACTTTAGTCCTAATCTATTGTAACTGAGCTAAAGTAAATATGACAGGAGGCACTTATGTACACTTCCTCTTCTTCTGCCTCTATTCACTGCATCTTCCACTATAGTTTTCATTTTCTTTAAGTTATAAGCCATTTTGAGCAAAGCCTGATTTTTGTAATGTATCATGTCCCAGGCTTCTTTTGTTGCTGGTGGTAATGATGGTGAAGAACACACAAAAAAGAGATATTTTCTTCATACATAGCCCAAGGTCTTCCATTGCTTCAGCATAGCATAAATATCTGTCAGTGGAGTTACATTCTGCTTTGCTTATACTGGAGAGCAGTGCAGTGTAGCAAACATGCATTGGAGACAAATGGGCATGGATCTCGTAGTGTAGTTCAATTTATGCCAATTTAATCCAACAGGATTCTGGTTCTAATTTACACAAATTTACATGACAAAGGATAATGAAGGTGGGAATATAAGTATGTAAGGAAATATATAAAACTCAGAAGAGAGTCTGATGGCTTTTCTCAACTCTCTCTCCTGAACACTGTAGTCATTTTATGTGACTGTGTGCTTGAAAGATGTTATGGGCTTCCTGCTTTCTGCTGAGTTAAAGTTCAGAGTTAGTAGATTATTTCTGCCATGGTGACATATGGTTCATCCTGTCAAGACTACTTTAAGCAAGAGGTTTTTGAGGTTTTCCTTGCTCTCATTGTTCTGCATGATGGCCCTGTTCCCCCTTCTGTCCCCTGCGCAATCAGTCTACAAGTGGTATTATTGTAACCTTTGTGACAAGAAATGAGCTGAAAGATAGCTCCACCCTGTCACACTCTTTCAACTTAATATTATTGATGGGAATTTAAAGAAAGGAAATTAATTACAGGCTTCAGTTGTTTCCCATCCTACATGGCCATCACTTTCAGCTTCAGTGCCTGTTGTCACTTGTCCCTCAAGAAATACTGGCTTCAAAAAAACAGAAAATAAATAAATAAGCAGAGGAAGCACTCTAGGAAAAAAAAAGAACTTGACAGGGGGGTCATGGCCATTTGAGAAAGAACCTATTCAATTTTTCATAGCCCTTGTATGTGAATAAACCTTGGAGCACACTCATCAAAGGATCAGTCAGGGAGTTTGTTGCTTTGTATGCCAATAAAGGAAGTTTGTATAAGTTGTTACCATAATGGATTTTCCCCCTTCTTCTTTGACTGCCTGATACTGAGGTCAAAAAGAAAAGACTGAATGAGACTGAATTTTTAAAGTAATAGATTTGTCAAAAGTAGAAGTTGACAATTACTAGAGGTCAGAGGGCTTCACTGGCTCCTCAGGGTCCTTGGAGGGTGACAATCACCATGTTGCATAGCTGAAAAAAAATCATGTTTGAAATGCCTGCCAATGTCGGTCACTATCTCCTGGGGGTATGCAGCACATGTTTGCCACATTTCCGCCTTTTTTAGGCTATTTTAGGCCCCAAAGATGCTTTTTTTTTTTTTTTTTACAACAGATGGGCAACTCACTCAGCTAAACAGCTGTATTCTTGTGGTGGCAAATAACTATTTGGTAATATCCGTCTATATTAGCTAGAAGGGTTTTCCAAATTTGGGCCTGGTAATGAACCTTTGGAGCTCGTGAAGCAATCTTCAAAATCAGAGCCTAACATCACAAGAACATCACATTCTTCTGCATCTTGAGTTAAAATTTAACTGGGATATATGCCAATGTGTCCCCACCTATTCCTTGCAATCCACTCAGTTACTTAGGATCCCAAAACTGTCCTCTTCCACTTAAACAAGTCTTCCTTGTCATGGCAGCCACAAGAAGGGGGAAGAAGTGAGATATGAGCTCTCACTTCCTCTTCTCTTTAGGATGCTCAGATCATGTCAAGAAGAAAAGCCCTGGTAGATCATGGAAAATCTCTATATCTCAAGGGCTACTGGGGAAAGGTTTCAGAGATCTGATATAAGAAGGAGATAAGAAAATAGAGAGATTATTTTCAACTCTGGTTGAACTGTTTCTGATTTTTGAAATAAAAGTTTATTTTTCTGAGTCAATGCGACATTGAACAAGTCAATGTCACATGCTTTTAATAATCACATAATAGACTCTCTTGCTTAGTGCTCACTTTACTCTCTACCCATAGAACTGACCCTTTTCCAAGATATCTCAATACCAAATGTAGTCAACCTGGCTCCTCTGTTTCCCTGATTTCTGGGGGTCCCGTGACGGACACCTAAGTGCACTCCAAATTATACAACTTGGGGAACTTAGTCAAAGACCACAAGCTAGCAATATGAGAGGAAGGGCAACGGAGCAAGATCTTTTACCCCATGTCTATGGGGTCGGGCCGAGTCAAGGAGCAAACAGAAGTGAAATATAATTGTTGTTTTATTAAAATACAATCAAACAAGTGTATGCAACACGCTCACACAGATAACTATAGAAATAAAGGTTGGAGTTGGATAGAGGGATTTTTAGAGGAGGTTTTTGGTATGGGTAATACTATACCTGTCCTGAAGCCCGGTAAGTCTGAAGATGAAGTTTGTAGATATGGAGTTTCTCAGTACGTGAAACTGAGGGGAAGGCTCACCAAGCAAAATGGCAGCAAGGCGGGGTGGAAGTCGGGAGCGATCTGAGAAAGCTCTCAAAGTCAGGGGTTCTTATAGGGGAAAATGTGGCTGTAGGCTAGTCCGTACTTGGGGAAAACAATGAGTTTGGGGCTGGAGGCAAAGCTTCCGAAAGGTCAGAATTTAGCATGATTGAGTTAAGTCCAAATTATCAATACAGTTGCCAGTATGCAAATGCGGAGTGCTTGACAGATGAGTATTCGACTTGTCAAGCTGCCTGCTCTGGGCAGAGAGTTCTTTGTAAGTAGCGTGCATACATAATAGGGTACTTGCCTTGAGGTCTCCTGAAGTGGCAGGATAGCTATTTCTGGCCTGCCTGTATCTGTGTGGAATATTACAGCGATTAGCGACTGTGCCTGTTTGCGAGCTTGTCCATGGGCCTCGCAGCACGTGGATAGGAATAGGCAAAGAAGGCCAAATCATTGATATCAAAATGATATCTAATATCCCACAAATCCGGGCTAGTAACTGTGGTAACACATCAGCGTTCACACCTGCCAGTACCTAGCAAAAAGAATCTGAAATCTCTTGACTATTTAATTGTTTGGAACATTGTAAATGCATCCTTTTACACAGAAAATGTATACAAGATACTTAGCACCTAAGGAGGTTCTGAGTAAAAATCTTCCATCTAAAAGCTAAAACTGGGTCTTGGGCACCCATGAAGTATAAAGATGTATCATTGAATATTAAAGTTAGGATTGTCCATGACATCCTATTTCCAATTTCTATGTACGGTTGTCAAAGCTGGAAATGAAGAAAGCTGATAGGTAGAAAAATCAATTCCTTTGAAACATGGTGCTGGAAAAGAGATCTATAGACACTCTGAACTGCTAAAAAGACAAATGAATGGGTCCTAGAGCAAATCATGCCTGAACTCTCCCTATAAACCAAGATGATTAAACTGAGGCTGTTGTACTTTGGCCCTATCATGAGAAGATGACTCATTAGAAAAGACACCAATAAGGTAAGGTAGAAGGCATTAGGAAAAGACCACATTACAGATGGTTAGCCTCAATCAAGGAAGCCATGGCCCCGAATCTGCAAGAGCTGAGAAGAGTAGTTGATGAGTAGTTGATGATCGGGAGACCTGGAATTTTTTTATTTATAGAGTCGCCATAAGACAAAATCAACCTGACAACAGTTGATAGCAACTTGGGCCCCAAAATGTAGTGCATTAATTTTTTTTTTTTAGTTCTACATTCCTCTTACCACTTCCATGGAGTATTCTGTTCACTTCTCATTCTCTTTTCCATTTAGCACTTAACTGCTCAACAAAGTTCATTCTTGGTGTTTAATTGTCATACTTATTAAACCATCCGATTAGTAAAAGGTGAAAAACCAAGAAAATTAGGAAGCAGCACTATGAACAGGCAACATACTTTCTTTACTAAGTAGTGCAAAAAATTTTTGTAGAGAATATCACTTGCTGTAGCAGATAACTAATAGAAATAAGGATTTTAAAATGTTGTGCCAACATCATTTCTGAGTGAGCATCAGATAAGAGAAATGACTTGAAGGTGAAGAGCATACCTGTCTGTCTTGCAGCGATTAATATCACTATACTAATCATGTTACAGAAAGTTTATTTGTCATGTCATTCTGCAAGGTAGCAGCTCCAAAGCAAAGCCCTGATGAATCTGTGATAGGAGCCATCATTAGTGTGATGATAAGATGTTTAATTTGTGTGGAGCTCACATGCTACTACTCAGGGCTGTAATTTATGCTACCTATTTTATCTACAAAGTTCATTTGGTTTTAGATGGATAGATGATAGTTAACAAAATACATGCTATACTTCTAGGGTATAGGTACATAAAAGCCGAAGTTACTAATCCTAAAGGAGCTGGCAAAATATGTGCAACCCAGATACTGAAACTGGAGATTCCAAAGACTACTCTAGCACAGAGAAATCACACTGAAGTTCTAGACCCATTCATGGTTTTGGCAGCTCAGGACAACCCAAGAAGTGATAAATGATAAAATAAATGATAAAAGAAGTGATAAACCATTAGCAAACTTGAATTTCATTTTCAAAGGATGCATGAATAAGGAGCTGTTCATTTTTAATTATGCCTGTTTCCTATACTTGGGATAGATGGAAAGAAACTCCCTCCCAATCAGATTGGTACTGATATTTCTGGAGTACAGGGATTTTCTTCCTTTCCTTTCTGTGTGTTGCCTTACTTGCTTGAATAAACTCTGTGATCTTTGTAGCTATCAGATCTTCTACCTTACACCTGCATTTTCTACAATATAGTTAGTAGGTCTACATAGTTAGACTGTGTATGTTGATGAAGTAATTTGGGAATTTTTTTATTTAATATTTATTTGTTACATTCACGTCCTTCCAAGACAAGGATGCCCAAGATGGTTAAGAACAGTAAAAATGACCATAAAAAAATTCAAAAATTGTGCAAAAATAAGTAAAATAAAATAGTATTTCAAAACAAAAGACAAATGAGCATATAAAAATAGCAGCCAGTTAAAATATTCCTAAATTATAATATAAAACTGAATACAAAACAGCAAGGAGAAACAAGTCAGCCAGATCAACAGGTAAAGTGCCATACAAAAACAAACATAAAAACCTGAAAACAAACACACACACACAAAAGGACAAAAAAAAAAAAAAACAAAAGAGAAAGAGAGAGACAGAGAGGTTTGTCTGCCAGTCAAACCCCATCAGTGAAGAAGGGCTACTAAACTTACTAGCAGAGAAATACTAACATATGGGTGAAGCCCCTGAAAAAGTTGTGTCTTTCACAATGGCCTTGCTTTACTGCATAGTCCTTTTTCTTCATTGATGCCGGTCCTATATTCATGTTTCGCCAGCAACCCCAAAAGAGTTTGGAAGATTTCCTTGTAACTTCTATTCATAACTTGTCTGTATGTATTATATGTGTGTGTGTATGTATATATATGTGTGTGTGTGTGCGCGCGCGTGTATACACACACACACATAAAAATAATGAATAAGGGATAAACTACAAGATTCCCTACTGAGGGCTTAAAAGATTTATGATATAATGTGATTGTAGCTGAAATGAGTGAGAAAGAAAGTGATTGCAAATAACTGTTTGTATAACTAAGTTATGACCGCATGACATAATTAAGGGATAGATTCACTAAAGATTCACTTTAACTTGGAAGTTACATTTATAGTTGCAATTGTGTGGTGTCACTAAATGGCAGAGTGTATCAGACTAGGTTGTTTTTTAGATTTATGTCTGCTTCATTTAAGCTCTAGGGGCTGTAGAGATGTATCACAGAGTAGCATATTATGAAATTAAATGCATGTTAGCTTTTTTTTTTCTCACGGTGGTTGGGTAAGGAGGTACTTCTCAGAGCTTAGCTGAGAAGTTACCCATGATATGCGACAGTCACCCTGGGGTTTGTTTGTTTGTTTTGGACACCCAGGTATGAGATTTTCCCCCTTGGCATAGGGGATGCGAATTTTGGGGCTCCGGAGGATCGCATATACCTTCTTTGAGACTCGGTAAGAGTCGAGGGGGAGAAGAAGAGGACAGAGTGGAGCAGCCATTGCCTCATGTTTGGAGCTGTATTTTTTTCAGCAAAACTCCACCACCAAATTTTATAGAAGACAGGTGATTGTAAAAGACAGTAAAAGATCATTGGAGGGAAAAAGGCTTCATTCTAAAATCAGCTACCAGATTTATTAAACATCTATAGACTGGTAAGCCCTGTTTCTTCAGGAGTGAATTCTATTAAGGACCATAGAGACAAATAACCGACACCTTCTGTTATTTTATATCTACTTGAAAGTATCAGTGCTGAGAAGATAATAATTTAAAAATATTTAAGACTCAGAATTGCTAAAGGAGAAAGAAATAATTTGCCTCTACTTATGAATTGAGATTAAGACTGTTTTGCTTTGCAAAGATTGAGTGATTAATGGTGGACTGTGTCTTGTTGGGATGGCAATGAAGAAGACGGAAACAGAGTGGCAGTGGTTGTGAGAACTGAGAAATTGAGAAGAAAGATTGGTACTGAGGTGTTCAAAATTGATCTTGAACTGTTGAATTGTTAAAGCAGCATTTTGCTAAGAAGGTTAATCTTCATTTACGGACTGTGATTTAGAGACTGCGATTTAGAGAGATTCATTTTGGGACAGTTTGTGGCAAATACCGATCTGTGAAGAAGTGTGTCCAACTGAAAGGCAGAGAACAAGAAGGGATCTGCTTAGCTGTTGGCGTGAGATCAATCTCTTGTGGATTACAATAACTTTTGGACTCTTGGATTAATTTCTTTTCCTGAATTGAACTGTGAAATTGGAAGCAGAAGGAAAAGGACATTTATTTTTTGGAAAGGGATGGAACTGACTGAGTGAACTGATGGATT